>CM029602.1:52352606-52426565 GCA_017311375.1 Mytilus coruscus
CATACCTACTTTAGAAAAGGTAAATGGAGCAAACATCAGAAAAGTGTTATATCATTTCTTAGCATTGATCTCAAAAACTTGTTTTTCGTGAACACTTCAGTTTAAAGTAATAATAAGAGAATTAGAGAATTTTGTATTTATGAATTACCAAATATGGATAAGATTAAGATAATTGCCATGAATACCGGTAAGGTATTCCCATTTAAAACGGCAAATGCGTTTCTACTATTCGAAGCATTAACTATTTGTGCACACCTTTGCATCATATAGAACCGAATATATACTACCATGAGCAACAAGACGGATGCTATATGTGAGCAGGATGTTAACGGAACTATCAATAACTGTCATACAAGTTTAGATAGCTATTAACTAGGTTTAATCCAACATTTTCTTTGGAATACATGTACCAAGTCAGGAATATGACACTTGTTTTCCATTCGTTCCGTTAGTTGATAAAGTCTAACGTTTGATTTTGTCAGTTTTTATGGACTTCCCCCGTTTTGAATTTAACTTGGAGTTCGGTATTTTTGTCATACTTTTATTCTTCCAGAGAACAAGAAATCACACCCCGTTTTTGGTTGGGTTCGTGTTGCTCCAAATTAGATTTTCTCTGTATTGTTTTGTGGACTTATTTGTTTTTTGGTCGTCTTTTAGTTTTCTGTATGGCGTTGTCTGTTTTTCTCTGACTTATGACCCATTGGAATCTTCCAACTCTTCCTTTTTTATTTAGATAAGCTGGTACACATAAATGAATGATTTGTAACTATCCAGGTACAGAGTAAAATTTCTGTATTATATTCTATGTATTTCATGATATCCATATCTTTTAAACGGATATAAATATTTACTTGAAATTTTGATAGAGTTTCTGTTAACAATATAATCGTGATAAAATATATAAGGAGTTTTGACACATTTGCCATAGTACATAAGCAGATCACATTTTTCAGATAAGGCATATTGAGATACGTTTATGATGCGGCAGAGAATGTGTTACTACTTAAAACTGAAAGTTGACAATTGGAAAAATAAAATCGTCACGGTTTTCACAGATCCTAATTTGAAGTTGTCCGTCTGTGTCATTGTCAACATAGAAATTCATATATATTAAGCTGACCTGCTAGTTTTAGAAGTATCCTACATGTCTATTTTATTGGAATATACAAGATGAAAGCACTCACTGAAATGTGATTACTGAGTGACACACATTACCACTATATCAAATGGTGAAGCCTTATGGTAGTATGAGAGTCTTCAGTGATCTTGGATTGTAAATTAGCAGAACACAAGAGGTCAAGATTTCCAATCGATTCAGCAAATATCGATGCAGAAATGCAATTTACTAATAAGAATTTTTCATTTAAATAAACAAATTTATGTGATTTCTATAACTACTAATATGTTTACAATGGTAGAATATTTTGGCTGGATTTTTACATTTTTTCAAACTTAGCACTAAGAGGAGGTATCTCAAATATTGTATAATTATAAAGGATTCTACAGAATCTATGTTCTGTTTCATGTTCAAGTATGCAAAAATTTACGGTGACCGCATTTTTTTTCTTTTGATATTCTGAAAACATATATTTCGTATATCTTTATTTCAAATTTTATTAAAAAAATCTATCATGTAGTTTACGTTCTATTCACCTAATGATATATTTTCTCTTTATAGTCCATAAAAAATGTATATATTTTTTAACAACCTGTAGCTTGAAAACAAGCTCGGTGACCTATCACTTATAAGAAATGTTTGAAAATATCACAATATGTACTACTCTTAGGCAAAGTATGAAAAGCTTCTATTATTTTTTGTTTATATCCCAATACCACCTTATTTTCTTTCTTTCTTTTTGTATTAGATGTTTTAAGTATGAAATATGCTTCACATAAATACAAATACAAGATTTCCAGTATGGATGCACTATCAATATGCTTAGAGATACAGACAGTTTGTTGAAATATCAACCAGACAAAACTAGTCAAATATGTAGTCGATCAAAACGCCAAACCAACTGGTAATATCGTCTATAGTGTATACAAGTAAGATTTTGTGTAACCTAAAACAAATGATGTGTGTCTACGATTCAATTTTGAAGACTATTCGATCCAAACGCCAAACCAACTGGTAATATCGTCTATAGTGTATACAAGTAAGATTTTGTGTAACCTAAAACAAATGATGTGTGTCTACGATTCAATTTTGAAGACAAAGTGCTGCTTAAGGAGTAGACATACTCGATCTTTCAATTAAGCATGATGAAAAGTAGTGCTTAAAAAAGGGACAGAAGATAAATTAAGATACAATAAAAAATCATCAGTCGAATTCTAATAAACTTAGTTTACTTCATTGTAAGCAGCAAAAGAGAGGCGAAAGATACCAAGGGGACATTCAAACTCATAAGTGGAAAATAAACTGACAACGCCATGGCTAAAAAGAAAAAGACAAACAGACAAACATCAGTACACAAAACACAACATAGAAAACTAAAGACTGAGCAACCCGTCAAAAACTGGGTTCTCTATAGATAAAGAAAATCAAGCTGTAGAATATCGTATCAATTGTTTAGTTTTCAACCGACCCTCATTGTCAATTTATTTCCTTTATCCGTTTTCGTCTTTCATCGACATAAATCAGTTCTCACAGAGTACATTCTATGCATTACACAATAATGGACGCAGTACTTTACAACTTCTCGCCACTTAATTAAATTGCCAAGTTACTTTAAAAGCAGGCATCCGTAATACAAAGCTCACAGGTTTTGCAGTTTCTATTAATATGTAATATACAGAGTACAGAGTGTACCGAATGTAAATAAACTTGTTTTTTTTAACTATGAGGAATTTGAAGACTGAACATAACATGTTTTCATAACATCTTTAAAGATGATCATCGGGAAATTTTTATAATACTTAAAGTTGGTGTGTCCTTAAAACAGTCGATACGCAACCATATGTCCCGACGTCAGTACGTCGTTATCTGAATGAAGTAATAAAACATTTTATAACTTAATTTTCAGACTACAAGCTAATTCATTGTTTTAAAAGTAAGAATGTACTTTCATTTGCTAAATTTGAACTCATGCTCGTTACAAACGTTTTATGTATTTGTCTTTCCAAACTTTTGGCTCGATCGTATCTACTTATGGTTGTCCGAGAAACACAGATTAGTCGCGCGGAATCGATATCATACGAATTTTGTATTAAACTATATGAGTCATCTATGAAGGCAAAAACTAGAGGAAGTGAAAGTTGGTTTTTGAGTTGTTGAACTTAGCAAAAACAATACAAAATTTCAATTGCTTTCAACTATCAATAGAATTTTTCAAATTTCCGTTTCCTCCGTTTGAACATTAATGATATCCTGCTGGTAAAGTTCGCCAATATGAACTATATTACGACGTAGTTCCCAAGTTTCATCATAGCTGTCACGAACCAATTTAGTTTTATTTCTGTTATTCATTTCACTATTTCCATTTGTTTGTACCATTGGATTTTTACTGATGTTACACCTTTGAAATTTCTGTTTGGCTGTTTGACAAACTTGTAAAGTCAATCGCTTTCTGAAATTGAAAGCATAAAATGAATTATATGTATTTTGTGTTTTTTTGAATACGATGAATATAATTTTCAATACGTGTAACTTTTTATGGAATCGTAACAGACATTGACATAATATCAAAAAATTACAACGGCTTCTTAAATGAAACGTTTCAATGAAGAACCATGGCCAACACAGTTGAACATATATAACACATACAAACACAACAAAGAAAAGTAACTTTGTATGTTTGTCTTGATTATTTAATTTGTTAATTTTGTATATCTATGATGTATGTTTTCATTATTTTGGCTGCTGGGTCCTAATCATTGTCAAATTTATCAATTATTTTTAAAATGGCAGTTGTTTTCTAGTTGGTTGATATAGTCGAGCTTTTGATTTTGTCAGGTTTTATAACCTCCCTCCTATTTTTCCTCCTCCGGTATTTGTTTTTATAAATGTATTGTTCCTGATATCATGAAAATTGTTTTTTTTTTAAATGACGTATACAGCCGAGTGATTGGTATTTTGATTGGTAGTTCATTTGCATTTCTTAGTACATTCGCTCCGTTATTGTTATTATTTCAAATCAAAATTCATATTTCATGTCTAATTTTAAAGCAATATCATAGAGCAAACCACTTTAAATACTGTCCTAGAAATGTTTCTCCTTGGCTAAATATTGATAAAAAATCTACTTGAACTGTTAAATATTAAATCATTGGATCTTGACAAATATATACATGTATAAATATATTGGCACGTTTTGGGGTTTTTCGATTTGGCTTTACCGGTGTTACCTATGAAGGGAATTATAATAAAATGCATAATGACAGTTCGTAAAGCGTATTATGCTACATTTAGGTAACGTTTTTTTTCACTTCTTTGTGTAAAAAAGGTTATTGGCATTTTCTTTTTATTTATCAAAAAACTTCATTACTTATATTTTATTTCATTGAATAGTATATATGTAAGTCAACAGTGTCAATCTGCATTTCTCTTTGAAACATACTAGTGTAACAGAATGTTATAATCTCTCCAAATTGATATGTTTGTAGTCACACTTATTAACATAAATATCATAATTTAAATGTGTTTTAGAAATTACATGTTTTTGCTATAAAAAAGAACATCTATTTTACTAATATTTAAGTCCAAAATACTTATTACCTTAGGATTATCATAATGACAACGAGAATACACAATCCGAAGAGAACAACATTCACAATGACTACTTCTCCTACAACTAGAAATGATATATATATATAGTAATTATAACACGCAAGCAGTATAATTAATTTTTAAAAGGTTTATTATTTTCTGGTCTATATTTTTAGACATGATTTTATTTCCGAAAAGATTATTGCATATTTGCTGGGAAAACACTCGGCTGGTAGTCATATGTAAATTGCAAAGAACTTTGTCAATCTGTACAATCAGCACAAAAACTCGTATCTTCTACATAGTATTCGTGAGGTTTGTTCATTCGGGCACATTCTTTCACCATATATGAATTTCCAGACATTTTACCATACCATTGTATTATACATGGACTTTACGAACCGTAGTCGTCTAGCCTTTAATATTTTTTTTATAGAAAATGGAAACAGCTAACAATTTTTGTGTATTTGTATCAAGTCAGGCTAAGGTCAAACCAATATATAGCGTGTTTCTTCACTATCATTTTTCTTGTCAAAGTTGTGAAGGGAGATGTGTTTCGATTTATTGTTGTTTCAAGTATTGTATTTCATACCAAATGTATTGGTCTTTACCCCAGATCTTTGTACATCAGCTATCTGTGTAGAAGTAGGCTTAAATGATATATCGAACGCTGATTCTGTTGAGTTTGCAGGAATGTGGTTATCACTATTTATTAATATTGGCGTGCTTATAAGACCTACATTATAAAAAAAAGAAAACCAAAATCAATAATAAGCAATATTTTGAGATAAGAACTCAAAGTGTGTACATTAAAAACGTTCTTGTGTAAAACATGTAAAACAAAGTTCGGTACCGTCAAGACTTTGACTGTTTGCTTTAATGCATAAATAAACTGATGGATGGTTAGGTGTAGAAATATGGCTACCCTGACTTCTCTAAGACGAGACTAATACTTGAATTAAAGAGGGCGTTGTTATAAACATGCGCCGAATACGCAGATACATCAAGTCAGAATTTGGACTTTTAACCAAATGACACTATACAGTTATAGTGCAAACTCTTTGAATATCTGCCATAAACCATATTTTTTTACATTTAAGGAAAACTTCAAAATTATTCAAAGTTGTTACATTAAGAAATTAGTTCTTTCCACTTGGAATATATTGTACTTTTTCTACAACGTGGCTCTTCTACGTTTGTAGTTAGTTTTGGATGTTCAAATATTTTAGGATCGAACATTTCTGCGCATTCGTCCCAATTAAGAAGCCAATCAAATTTGGTTTTCGTTTGTTGTTTTGTACATAATTCAGGCCGTTGGTTTTGTCATTTAATTATTTTACAATTTGTTATGTGGGCCGTTTATAGCTTGCTATGTGGTATGGGTTTTGCTAATTGTTGAAGGCCATACGGTGAATTATTATCATATAGTTGCTAACATCTACGTCATTTGGTCTCCGGTGGATAGTTGTCTCATTGGCAATCATACTACATCTCCTTATTTTATATTGATTGTCGAAATGCGTATCTGGCGCAGTTACATTGGTACTGATAATGCTATACCCATTAACAAATAGACGTGCATTTGTGGTTATATTGCAAACAAAATATACAAGTACTACATAGCTATATTCATGTGTGTTTTCCCAAAAATAATTGTCCTAATCACTGATATCCATAAAAAGCAATCATTAAACTTACTTGAGTCGGTTTCGTCACTACATAAAACATGTAAGTGATCTGAACAAGATCTGAACTGGTAGGTTGGTGGCTGCGTAAGCTTAATATCGTTCCTAAGGATCGAAGCACATCGTTGATTGGATTCGTCTTAACGTTAAAAAGCATTAATATATCATTAGTCACAATTACATATATAAAATAACAAAATAATACTATCTTATAATTTGAACTTCGTTCTAAAGGGCCTTTTATAACTTACTATGGGGAATTGTGTTGCTCATTGTTGTAGGCCGTACGGTGATCTATAGTTGTTAACTTCTATGTAATTTGGTATCTGGTGGAGAGTTGTCTCATTGGCAATCATACTACATCTTCTTATTTTTATAGTAAAGGAAAGAATATTGAACCAAACGTAAAGGTATAATCTACTCATATAGTTGGTATTTATATGAAAATGGAGGCTGCAAAAACCATTTGATAAGCCGTCATTAACAAGTGTCCGAATGATAACTGACCGTTTATCGTAAAAGCACCTTTAAATAACAATTATTTGTATACCGACCAAAATACAGTTGTAAAAAATCATTAAAAAAGACCCACTAAAACAACTGAAATCAAAGAAAAGTTCTGTTCTATCAAAATTGAAAGTCAACGGTGAAAACATTCGAACAATTTACAGCTTATTTGCAAGAGCACTGTAACTATAACATAGCTTCACAGAGAGATGAGGTCGTGGTATAAACTCATCAAAGATTCCTGGCTTACATAAGTAAGATGCGCGTTTTGTCTACACAAGACTCATCAGTGACGTTAGATTCAAAACAGTTTGAATACCAAATAAATTAGGAAGTTGAAGAGCACTGAAAACCAAAAACTACAAAAATGTTGTGCCAAAAACAGACCAAAATGGGAATATCATTAACTTCAAACAAAGGGAGATGATGCGCTTCCACAGGTTAAGCATCTCTCATCATTTTCAGGTTATCTTTTAAAAATTAAGGCATCGGAAGAAAACTGAGACCAAGAAACTTGTCGAACAGAATATGTTCTGTCGACCATTTGGAACGATAAGAATAAAAATGAAATCTGAAAGCATCCGAATATTACTTTTACTCATAATGATTAGTGCTTTTCTATGAGAGTAAGAAAATGTTGGGAACATATATATTTTGACCCTTTTTAAGTTCAAAATGGTTAGCGTCACTCGTAAGGAGAAGATATGAAACGGCCGTGTTTTCTGGTCGCTTCAGCTCGAAAATCTATAAGACATATAAATTCATCAAATAACACAATTCCTAAATCAACTGTCAAAAAAACCTCCTGGTCTATTCATTAATATTTTGCAATATTGTGCTTATTGTCCGATGATCCCGCCTGCCCCCATGGCTGACATGGCTAAAATAGAGCATAGGGTGTAATATGTCAGTTTTGTCCATTATCTACTATCTAAACCCGCTATAGCTAAAGAAAATCTAAAATGTCATATTTCAGTTGTGTGAACAATACGTATTTGAAAGAAAAAAAATTAAAAAAAATTCTCTCAATGTAATTTTTGGTGGCACGTGCTCGTAATTTGAAAGGTATAGGGGCATTACATCCCACCTACTGCAGTGTTGATTGTGTTACCGGTAAGTTGTGTAAAGATATGATGTTCGATCATTACCTACCTACAATGGTAGACTGAAGTTGTTGGTGTGCACGTAGAACTTACTTTTGAATCGTTTCTTATTTTTGTCATACCGGGGCCTTTTACAGCTATTTATGAGGTATGTTTTTGCTGATTTGCTGAATGCCGTGTTGTGTTATTTGTTCTGAACATTCTCGTCCTGTGGTCTGTATTGGTTAGCTGCTCATTGGCTCAATCTTACAACATCTCCATATTTTAATTTGTTTACTGAATTGGTATTATGTATTATCTTACCTTCTTCATACATAAAATATCCTAACCAGTAGTCCGAACTGTTATTCCGCTCTTTTAAAAGTGATTCATTCCTGAGTAAACATAAGTTAATAGCATAACTCCATGTTCCGTATGCCCTATGACCTACAATTTTAATGATGTAGGAGTAATAATGTATTCCCTCTAATATAGTGAATTAGCAATTACGTTTATCATTTTATGGAAATACTTAGTTAATATTAAAGTCATATGAAACTTCGAATTTATAAATATAAAATTTAGTATGTTTTATACACTTGAATGGTTAAGTTTTTTGACTATAATACTAGTGCGCATTGACTTTCTTGTAGAAGAAAATCCTTTATCTCTAGTTTAGTTATCAAAATCTTCAGAAATGTACTGCTATTGAATTAGTGTCTTCCCGTACTCTAAATCGCCGATAAATTTTCCGTACGCAGTGACCTTAACCACGAGACCTCTCGTTAGAACTTCGGCAACCGCACAGTGCAAGTGCGAGTGAAAGAATGAAAACAAACGTGGACTTGATGTTTATTGTGTTAATTGGTTCTGAAAGAACAATTTAATACATCAAATCATCGAACAACTGTTATTGCAAAGTTGAATTAACAATTTGAAACGCATGGAAAATATGAAAATAAAATCGGGCTTATTTTCCTTGTGCTACTTGATTCTGTGTTGATTGTGAATCAAGGTCACAGTTTGGTAAACTTCGGCAACAAAATCGAAAATTAATTAATTTGCGATCAACAATCACTGAATGAAATATGTTTTGTCAATTATACGTTATGGGTTTAGTATATATGCATGCATTGGTTCAATAATTTTCTTAACGGTAAAATTTCAAGAAGCTCGTTTCATATGTCTTTAATCAATTTGAATCAGAAGCAAATACAATTATAAGAGGGGACAATTTTAATGATTTCAGGTGTTATTCCCAAGTATTGTGAAAGGGTATTAGGTACTACATAAGTTCGTTGAACTGTTTATTAAAAATGTATATTTGCAACTCACCTAAACGCATGTAGATAGCTGAGGATATTTACAAATAGACACACGTCCACCGCTCTAGTACTAGTTTGTTTGTCGAGAAAGTAAATGCATATTAATTATACTTTACGTATATTAAATGTTTTAAAACCATTGTGTCGTAAAGGATCAACTTAATCTCGTTTTAAATACTTGCCATCTGCACAATGAATTATGTTGTTAGAGCTGCAGTTATTGCTTATGAAAGTACCATCTTGTCTTTTTGTCAGGCAATTATACTTAATGCCTTCTGTTCCACTCTTTTGAATACCTTTAGTCCAAAATTCTAAGGTAAATGAAAGATATTAAGGATGTTTGCTACTCTGTTTCAAAATAACAAGCTTTTTAAAAGACTGTTATAAATTGGTAGTATATAAATAAAGGAACTAAAAAAAGCAGAAAAAATGAAGGGTCCGTGTGCTTGTTTTCGAGATATAAGCCATTGAAAATTTGGCGGGAAATGATTCTCTCTAGATTTTCATACATTTAACATTGGCACCTTTTTTCTTTCAAAAACTATGAAAAAATAACAAGGATTTAATAAGATTTTCAAAGATGGCATTTTAAACTATATGTAATCAAATTATGAAAAGAAAAGTAGGGGTTAGTGGGCAAATTTTTTAATGGCACTACATGGATAAAACCAGAGGATTCCGAATATCTGGCAAATTTTAAAAACAACCTTAATATAGCATTACATGTACATTCTGTTTTTAACTTAGAATTTGATTAATTTGTACCATAGTCGATAAGATATTGTGTTTGTATTGTTCCATTAACTACAGTTCAGGATTTATTTTTAACACAACCAGAAAGTAAAACCAATGTACATGCTATTGATTTCAGATTTCTTCATTTTTAACTGATGTTAAGGTTAGAAAAAAAGTAAGTAATAAAATGTAAGAAGAGACAGACACTACTAAGAACGATTAATTATCATAATTCAAAGACAAAAAGACAATATCCTGACAAAAAGAAAAACTTCGACAAGACAAACAACAGTCTCCAAACTTTAAACAAATAACATGAACATTTCATAGATTTAAACCCACTTTATACTGCCTTTCCCTTGAGTTGAAATACAGTAGAGTATATTTAGGGTATTGAATGCTTCTTTTTGTAATTTTATTTCTTGTGGTGTTAAAGCCGCAGTAGTTTACCGATGTCCAAAGCTCGTTAATCCATTAACATTATTAAGAAGAGACAAATCTATATAACAAACAAAAGATGGATGTGCATAAACGCAAAATGGAGAAAGACCGCTCTGCATTCATCACCCACCAAGCGAAATCACAATCAGTCAAAATGCCACAATTGAGAATAGGACACAATCGACAAAATTACCGATCAGACATCTATACTGATACTTAAAGATCTAAAATCGCAAAACATGTTGCTATTAAGTTTAGTCAGCCAATTCGTGATGGTGACTGTAGAATTTATGTAGTGTCGATGATAGTCGTTCTTCGTCATAACTCTGGAGCAGTCTTTGTTTTAGGATCACAACCTTGTTAATGAAGTACCAAGTTATACTCCTAGTATTTTTATGAGTTTTTACAACCACTGTCACTGCTCGTGGACGTTGCCTATGCGAAGGGTATAACCAGCCCAGTAATCGTCAATTTTGTGTTGACATGAAATATCATTGACATGTTCATTTTCTGTAAATTAACTATTATAAAACGCTGAATTGTTCAAAACATTAAGATTTTTCTACCAAGACGCAAAGTATACCGTAGATGTATTTGGCACAACTTTTCGGAATTTCGGTTTTTAATATGTTCTATAATATGATTTGGCCTTTCAACATGTCATGAATTGAGCGTCGCTGATGAGTCTCATACAGACAAAACGCGCGTCTGGCATACCAAATTAAACGGCTGTAATCTTTGATGAGTTCTGTATTGCTGATAACATGTCACACTCTGAAAAAATGGCGGTTCAAGTAAACTTATCATATTTCGTTGAGGATTATCCAAGATGGAGTCAACTCAATTTTTAAGCGAACAGTTTCTGCAGATAGGGGCATACCTGTTTCAAATTTGAAGATTGGAAGTGAAGAATGCGATATCGAATAAACTGCATCAATATTATGCGCGTTCTTTAAATCTGTGGACATACACACTGGACGCTGCACTATACCTGATTTTAATTCGTTTTGATGAATACACTTACAAAATCGTCTCTAAGGGAAAAAAGCAGAACAGTTATATTTATTAAAACATGGACAAAAAAGTCAGTCTTTCTCTAATTTTTTAAAAGAAGTAAATAGTCTTCAAGTGAGAGGTTTGGCTAGCCATAAAACCAGGTTCAATCCACCATTTTCTACATAAGAAAATGCCTGTACCAAGTCAGGAATATGACAGTTGTTATCCATTCGCTTGATGTGTTTGAACTTTTGATTTTGCCATTTGATTGAGGACTTTCCTTTTGAATTTTCCTCGGAGTTCAGTATTTTGTGATTTTACTTTTCATTAGATAAATAAGGATGCCGCATATTCAGGCCTAACATATGAATAGACAGAAAGAGTAGAATGTGCATCACTTTGTACTCAGGTTAATATTATTGTGTATCAGTATTACTGGAAACATGAAGATTTCTGGACAAAGTGTTGTTCGTTATTGCTTATTTGTATTTTCGGAAGGAGTCGGGTGTTGTTGGTTGATAGGGTCGATAATACTGTCCAAAATTTAGGAAATTTTTGTTATCCTTTAAGTCCACTTGGTATCTTTGTCTCTCTGTTTTTAACGAACAGTAATATGAAGCATATGAAACCATGTGAGCTTCCGAAGGTTATTATTTTTTAACAAGTGAATTTTGCATGTTTGTTTTACTTTTATCATCATACTTTGGGGATATACCAGTTTTCAGGAAATTGTTATTGACTATTTACAAAATTTTGCATTGTTCGAAATACTAAGAATGTTCTAGCCAAGGAATACCCTTACCTGTATTTAGAAAAAGCCTAGCGCAATTCTTGGTCCTCTACGGAAACCGATAAGGGCCATTCAAAAAAAAAAAAATTATGTCGTAATTACGACATAGCATGTCGTTATAACGACATCACTATGTCGTAATTTCGACATAACATGTCGTTATTATGACATCACTATGTCGTAATAACGACATAACATGCCGTTACAACGACATCGCTATGTCGTAATTTCGACATAACATGTCGTAATTACGACATCACTATGTCGTAATAACGACATCGCTATATATATATATATATAAAAGAATATGTATTATGATTGCCAAGAGACTAAATGACACAGAAATTAACAGCTATAGGTCATCATAATGCCTTCAATAATGATAAAAGCCCCCGCATAGTCAGCTATAAAAGAGGGACGAAAGATACCAGAGGGAGAGTCCCCGAAATGACAGATGTTTAACAATTTAATTCAAACGAGAAAAATAACGGTTTTAATAATGTACAAACAAAGACCGAAAATAAATATGTAACACAGCAAAAAACGACAACCACTGAATTACATACTCCTGACCGCTATGTGATAATAACGACAACCTTAGAGTTTAACTTTTCACTTTTTGAAGCGATAGGAAATTCAAAATGGTCGTCAGTAAAGGCAAAGTTTGTAGCGTAAACAAATTCATTTTTTTTTTTTTTTTAAGAATAATGAACACTTTATGCAATCAAGCTTAATTAAAGTTATTTACTTGCACCTCAAGACTTTCACATACTAGAAATTTATTTTATAATCAAGTCAAATGAGACCCAGTTGAATAGGACAGCAATTCAAGCTCCTGGGAGCCTCTAATTATGTTTGGCATGTACAGAAATTATGAAGTCCTCCATTTCCATTGCAGGTTCTGAATAAGATGAATTTTAAGCTTTTCCCAATAAAGACTATGTTAAGTTGCGACTCATAGTGCTCAGACCAACAGACCTCTGTACCTTCATTTGTACACAATTGAATCTTAATGTACTACTGAGACTTGATGCAAATTATAACTGCATTGCTATTGTTGGTTTTAAATGAGATTCTTCAAGCGTCCTCCCCATTGAAGCCTTATAAAAACTTTGTACCCCAAGTTCTTTTAACCACTGTTCCCCAGGACAACTATTCCTACAAACTTAGGGGGAGGGTTTGGATCCCGCTAACATGTTTAAACCCACCACATTCTTTATGTATGTGTCTGTCCCAAGTCTTTAATTCAGTGGTTGTCGTTTGTTGATGTGTTACATATTTGTTTTTCGTTTATATTTGTACATAAAATAGGCTGTTAGTTTTTCTCGTTTGAATTGTATTACATTTGTCATTTCGGGGCCTTTTATAGCTGATTATGCGGAATGGACTGTGATCATTGTTGAAGGCCGTACGGTGACCTATAATTGTTAATTTCTGTGTCATTTGGTTTCTTGTGGAGAGTTGTCTCGTTGGCAATCATACCACATCTTCTTTTTTATATTTACTCCTCATTATATAAGGATCATCCATTCTCTAAGATTGGTCCAATATGGCCTGATAGTTCTTATGGAGAAGATTTTCAAAGCTTTTTCCATTGGAGCCTATGTTAAACTTTGGACCCCTAATACTCGAGCCTAATGGATCCCTGACCTTCGACTATCACCTAAGGAAGTTGTGTCTAGTACCCGAAGTGGTATGCGAGCGATTACTATCGCTTGTTGTCCGTCGTCGTCTGCCGTAAGTGTTTTTAAATCTCCTTCGTAAAACTACTGTGCAAAATTCTTTCAAAATTAGTTTGATTTTTCGTATTGAATGTTTCCTTTACAAAAGGCGTGCGTCGATTTTGACTCCTTAAAAGCACAGCCGCTGTTACAAACTTGAAAAATAGGATATAATGGGCACACATTAATTTTTGATAATATCTCGAAAACCGTTACATTTATCCCAAATCTGTCGAGGGTTCATCATGACAAAATGGACCTATGCCGAAAATTTCAGAATGATCAGTTTGACCCATATCTGAGTTGTGTCCTCTAAAAATTTTTTGGATAGCTACATGTATTGTCATCACTTGGCGTCCGTCGATTATGACCGGCAACCAACAATATGGAGACTGATACTTAGTAGAGGCAATAGTAGTATAAAAGAAATAAAAGTAAACGGTAACTACAGACTATGACGGACGACAAGCAATTGCAAAAGCACACATAACCCTTCGAGTACTAAACACATCTTCTTGCTACATACATGCCAATATAACAGAGGCTCCAAGGAGCCTGAATTGTTCACCATTTATGTGGGTCCTATTCGACTTGATTATGAAATAAAGTTCTATCATGTGCAGACATATAGAGTAAATAACTTTAAAATCAATCAAGCTTGATTGAATTCAGAGTTTATCATTCTCAAAAGGAAAATGAATATGTTTACAATAGGGTTTTCATACAAACTTTGTCCTCACTGGCGGCCATATTTAACTTCGGATCATGTCAAACGCAACAGCTCTTTTAAAGTCATCGGATAATAGGTACACAATGTATATTTATACTAAGTTTAAACTCAGTCATTTTAGTGTTCTTGAGAAGAATATTTTGAACATTTTTAAAGTCCCTTGGCGGTCATGTGTTTTTACCAATTTGTAACAATTTGTTACAACACTTGAATAGGACCTTATAGTGCACACGTATATCAAGTTTGATTCAATTCTGATAAGTGGTTCTTAAAATAAAGATGAAAATGTTGTTTCCCATATTGTTTCAATGCTCACAAAGTAACAAGGCTAAGGTTGTTATAATGATAATAGCGATGTCGTTATTTCCACATGTTATGTCGAAATTACGACATAGCGATGTCGTTATAACGACATGTTATGTCAAAATTACGACACAGCGATGTAATAACGACATGTTATGTCGAAATTACGACGTAGCGATGTCGTTATTACGACATGCTATGTGGTAATTACGACATAATTTTTTTTAATGGCCCTTATCGGCTTCCGTAGTCCTCAATGCTCTTCAACTCAGTACTTTAATTGGCCTTTAAACCTTTTTGATTCGAGCGTCATGGATGAGTCATTTATAGACGAAACCCGCGTCTGTCGTACAAACTTAAAGCATGGTATCTATGATGAATATTTGTTATACTACTTAAATACAAATTTGCAGGAAATGGTATGCTTTTCATGAACAAATTTGAAGGAAATCGTCTTTATGGTGTCTTAGGTCTTTTTGTTAGTATATTCGGTCTCTTTAAACTTAAGGTATTTAGAACGATAACAGAGAGCCGGTGACCTGTTGTATTTGGATCACTATACGAAAATGATCAAAACAATAAGATGACATTAATAAAGGAAGGAATATCAAGAAATATAAAATTAGTAAAAAGTTTAAGCAATCCTCTTTTTTGACACTTGTTTCGTACATTCTACGCTTGTACAGATGTAATTCATAATTGATTTTATCTCTCACATGTAATGTATAAATGCTATATTTATCATTTTATCGATATTAAGATGCAGTTCAATGAGTTCTACATACTCAAACATTGTTATCAATTTCCGATATAACGCCCTATTATGCGTACGTATACTTTGAATCAGTGATAAAACTTTGTAGACAAACGTTGCATGTAATAGATATAAGAAGATGTGGTATGAGTGCCAATGAGACAACTCTCCATCCAAGTCAAAATTTATAAAAGTAAACCATTATAGGTCAAAGTACGGTCTTCAACACGGAGCCTTGGCTTACACCGAACAGCAAGCTATAAAGGGCCCCAAAATTATTAGTGTAAAACCATTCAAACGGGAAAACCAACGGTCTAATCTATATAATGTATGATTAGGTCTAGTATATTTTATATCAAATTGGTATACGTACAAAGAATGTAAAAAAATCGCCATTTCTTGTACACAAATATGCACATTTGAATACACTTTCGGATTCAGTGGCGTTTGTACTGTTTGGAAAATATTGGTTCAACTTTCTTTTTATATCATTTCTAACAATGTTAACTGATACATCCAAGCAACCTGAGAAATAGGTTAAATAAACAAATATTAGGTACAAATATAAAAGCAGATAAAAGTAATTTTCATGTAGCTGTTGACCACCTTTAATAACAAATTTTGCTAAGAAGTGATGTAAGAAAGGATTATTTTTTAGCAAAATGTATAAGTATTTTAATTATTTCTTACGTTAATAAATAAAACATGACGTAAAGAAAAAGCATTATCGGCATTTAGTTGTGGTTATCTTGGTTACGATGATGTATAAGTAATACAATTAAATGGCTCTTGTACGAATATAAATATAAAGTAATTATGATTTTAATTTTACATTTTGGTAAATTTAGCTTAAAATTAGTGTGTTTTGTAATAATAATAATAATAATAATGATAATAATAATAATGATGATAATAATAGTAATAATTAGAAAATAATAATCAAAATCATAATGATAGTCTTTTAATAATAATCATAGTAATAATAATATTTATAGTATCAGTGAAATATAATATAAATTATAAGAGCATAGCAATCTTAATCTTAAAAACACAGTTGATATGCACAGTCTCCACTACAGTTTTCTATCATATCGATCTAAATTTTAAACATACAAAACTAAATCGTCATATATCATAATGTATAACAAAAAGTGACATTTGCGTCTTATCCATACTTTTGTGTTTTACGTTGATTGACAAAGAGTAAACTATAGGATTCATATTCATTATGTATCGAGCAATTTTCCTTAAAATAATACGGAACATATCAAACGGACAATTAAATTAACATAAGTCGTCGAAAAACAAACAAAATCATGGCCATAAAAGACGGCGTAAAACAGACAAGTCTACAAAACACAAAGAAAAAATAAAGAATGAGCAACATGAACCCCATCAGAAACCGGGTTTCGTGTCTGGAGGGTAAGTAGATCCTGTTCCACTACAGTAACTACAGTTCGTTTTGCTCATGGCTCGTTCAAATTTTATTACTAAAATATCAAATGGAAGCTAACCATTAAACAGCTGTTAAAGAAATCACTTTTAATTGATACCAGTAATTATGAACCACGGTTCATAATATTTGGAGATTTCTTATCTAATACAGCTAGTCCTTCAGAAAAGCCTCTGTAATTAGAAATAGAAAAAAAAATAAAATATGTAAGAGTCAATAAAAAAAAAAAAGAAAAGAAAAGAAAGCAAAAACAAAATTAAAAATTCATTAACCAAAAAATCCAAAGAGACAGTTCCCTTCCAATATGAATGAAATGCAAGGAAACCATTCTAATTTTTCCTATGCAAAAGTATATGATATATGTCATTTTACACTCCATAAGAATGAACCAATTGGACATAACCACCAAGGAAAGGAAAAATAACAATCAGAATTGATAAGCCGTTACGTGTATTATAAATGTTGATATGCATAATATCATATGAGGTTCTAATATTAATGTCTAAGAAAAGACATTGGTTACTTTTGATGTTTGCATTTGATTCAAAAGGGCAGAGTTCAAGATGATAGATTTCTGTTTTAATTAGAAAATGAAAATAAAACTTGACTACTGAGCTGATGATACCCTCTGGGACTAACGGTCTATTAGTAGCGCGATATCGACAACGTGATAGAAAATGAAAGTAATAATTCATAAACTTAAAAAAGCGTCGAAATTGATTATCTGTATTTACTACATCAAGAATGCTCAAACCCCAACAATGAAAAGCTAAGAATATAAAAGTACTTGATTACGGAAAGAGCTCAATGACCAATAAAGGAACGTACAAAGAATAGCCAAATTCAATTATGATCATCGTTGCCCGATGGAAAATATTTGGTCAATTTAAGATTCAATATCCCAATTAATTTGTACCGATTTCGAAGACTACAAACAAATTCACAAAATTAGTTTAGACTCACACACTTTAAATTCAGAATATTCTTTTTTCCAATTAAATGTGATCATTGTCCCGTTTTTAGATCTTGATTTAGAAATGTTTGTTTCAAATTGTTTTAAATTTTTTCATGTCGGGGCCATTTATATATTACAACACATCTAGGTTAAGGGTTAATTCACAGTTGAAAACCGTAAAGTGCCCTACCCTAACCCTAACCCTCAATTTGTTTATATCCAAGCTATAGTCATTTAGTCTTTGGTGGATATATAGTCACATTGGCAATCATACCTCATCTCCCTATTTTCATATGAAATGTTGTCATTACTAAATGTTTAGCTGAAATAAGAGTGTAAATCGGCATGATAAGAATATTTATACAAAAAACTATACCCAGGGGGCGATATTAGAGCTTGAACTATTGTTAAGACATCAGTCGTAAATAGATAAAGCTCTAGATGTCTTTTGGCGTTTCTGAGTTGCTGTATCAAATAGCATATAGATAGTCAGTATGGCTATATTGTCTTCCTGCAGCACACTGAAGGGTTCACTGGGGTATAGAAATAGAAATATAGTAATCCTTTGACGACTTCTTTCGTTCCGGCAGTAAAACCCTTGCTAAAGTGGGTTGTCCGTTTGGCTATTCGAGGATTCCTTGTGTAGGGCGGGTGCCACACCCCTTGCAACAACTGTTGGAGAGGTCGATTAGTGGTCTGTTTTAAGGCATATTTCTGCCACTATGTAACATATTTCAATTTTTCAGTGGAAGTTTAAATTTTCCATTCATCATCCTGGTCTTCACACCTTGTATAATCTACCTATGTTCGGCATATATACTAAACAAATGACAATAATTATGGATGTTAAGCAAGAAACAATCAATCCATCACTATGTGCACTCCTGATGGACGGGTATGCAATATTTACTCAGCTGTCCCACAAACTAGCAAATGATTTGTTATGACGGCTTTTTACATGGATTTAAGTAAATGATTCAAAAATGACAATTTTCGTTTTTTCGACATTGTTACATTGGCCTAATACCTTTCGAGCACACACGCAAATGATTTGCATACAAATCTGGATATTTTCTTGTTTTGATATGACTCTAAACACACGTACTACGAAAACGACGACAGTACTACTATCCTGTTTCTTATACCACAGAATTTCAACATGATGGCATCATTTAAATGTTTCATTTCCTGATATCGAAAAAAATATTAATCTTGAATTTGTGTCCGTCGAATATAATTCGTAATGAATTCTTAATTTACAATAAGAGAACTGTAACATAATTCTGTTAGATTTTGACAGTACATTTATAGCTTTTTATAACTTAAATGTCAAATTACCATAGAAATATGCCCAATCAGATGTTCGACTCAATGAAGACGTCCATGCAGTGAACGGTGTGGGTAGTTCAGTATAAGCTATTTCCGTGTGCATGATGTCATTTACAGATGGAACGTTGCAGATATTTTGTGCATCCCTCCATGTTACTGTACAAAAAACATTTTACAAATGATGTATAACGTATTTTTTGCTGACACAAAGTTACAAATGCGAAGAAAGAAAAATAAGCCTGAATCTCAATGCAAAAAATAACTAAACCTTTCAGTGGAAAATTGATATTAAACTTTGATTAAGACATATATTTGTGATCCTCTTTAAGAAGTATGGTTAATGACCACGTATGCTACTGCAGATGGTCATCTTCGTGGCTATTCTAGTACATTTTTATAGTTATTTTGTTAAAGGTTATTTAATACGAAAAACCACGTGTAATAGATCGTATATTATTTTTATTTAATAAACTTTTTTTGTTGACGTCATTGTCAAATTTACTATCAACCACAACTTTTTTGTTGGCGTACGCGCCTTTGTTAAATTTATTTGTATATTTTTTTGATTTTTTTAGTCAGCCGTGTTGTATGTTAGTGATGTATGTTTGCAATGTATGTTTTCACAGTTTTGGCTTCGGAATCCCAATTATTGTCACATTAACCTAATATGTCTGTTTGGGTTACAAGTGGGAAGTTTAGCTAGCTTCAATACCAGGTTTAACCCACCATTTTCTTTGGAAAATGCCTATACCAAGACATGAATATGAGATGTTTTTCACATTTGGTTGATAACGTTTGATTTTGTCAGTTTTTATGGACTTTTTCAATTTGACATGGAGTTCGGTAGTTTTGTTATACTTTTTAACTTATTAGTTGACACAATTTTGAGCAAATTACTTCGACTTTATCATTTGCATAAGACGGTTTTAACTTTAGTCTGTTATCAGAAAAAAATAGTCTATTATTAAACTTTTTTCCGGTTTGTAAATTATTAAAGTGAGTAATTATATCGGTATACAAGTTTTGTTTTGTATACCCACTTTTTACTATAAAAAAATATGTAGTGTATAAAAAGTATTAATTAGAACCAAACTTTTAACTTGTTATCATCGTTCTGAGAATGTCCAGTTTATAAATAGTACCATCAAAACAAAGAAGTATACATTTAAAAAAAGTATGAATTTAGTACATAAATCGAAGGGGACATGAGAGTTTAAGAATTTTGCTTTGCTGTATTTGGCACTTTAATTAAGGTTTTTAACGCACTCCCACTGTGTATTCATATAGGCCTTCCAACTATAATGATTTAAGCGCCACTGGGAGTCTAATATCTATAAAGACGAAACCCGCGTCTGCCATACCAAATTATAAGTCTTGTATCTTTGATGAATAAAATTGAGAATGGAAACGGGGAATGTGTCAAAGAGACAACAACCCGACCAAAGAGCAGAAAACAGCCCAAGGCCACCAATGGGTCTTCAAAACAGCGAGAAAATCCCGCACCCGGAGGCGGGCTTCAGCTGGCCCCTAAACAAAAATGAAGTTTTTTTTATCCCTTGAACGACTTTAAACATTGTATTAATCGTCACTTAAAGGAGAGCACAGATATAAAGGGTGCAATTGAAAATAATAAGCCTATATAGAGAGACAATAATATGATCAAAGAGTAAAAACAACGAAACGAAATTTAACAAAACATAACACAGAAAACTAATGATTTATCAACACCAAATCATCCAAAATTCGGAGATAAACCTTAGTGCTCTGGAAGGGTAAGCAATTCCTGCTCCACTAACTAAATAAGGTTCTGTATGAAGATAGAGGAACAAGGGGCCAGAAGAGAAGCACAGTTAGTTCTCATAGGAATACCAATAGTCTGTTTAAAAAAACGTTATCCACATATGTTGTCATTAAAAAAATAGCATCTTGATGATGTCAGTTCTGACGACTTTTTGTTGGAATCCGAGTGTTTTTTATATATATATATGATCAGTTCTTTTTAAAACAAGATATTTGTGTTGCATGAGGAGATAGACTTACACTAAATCCATTCGATGTTGTATGTGTACTGATTGATATCTTAGTCTTAGATACATGATTATTAGTTGTTATTGGCTTTGAACTAGCTGTCAGTAACTGCGAGTACTCTCAGATCTGTACTTAGTGTCCTTATTGTTGTTAGGGATGAGGGGTGGCTAAATATCCTGCCACGTCCGTTCTGTGTTTATATTTGATGTTTCTCTTCTTTGTATCGATCTGATGAGTTAAGCCTTTTCAACTGATTTTTATAGTTTGTTTGTGCTGTTACACAATTGTACCAGGTTGGGGGCTGAGCGCTCACAAACATGTTTAACCCGTCCCATTCTTTATGTGCCTGTCCCAAGTCAGGAGCATGTAGTTCAGTGGTTGTCGTTGGTTCATGTCTGTCATATTTGGTTTTCGTAAATTGTTTTGTTATAAATTCAGTCGTTAGTTTTCTCTATTGAATTGTTTCATATTTTTCATGTCGGGACCTTTTATAGCCGACTATACGGTATGGGTTTTCCTCATTGCTGAAGGCTGTAAGGTTGCCTATAATTGCTTACATCCACTTTATTTGAACTTTGTTTGATAGTTGTCTCATTGGCAATCATGCCTCATCTCCTTATTTTTATATTAACAGTGTAAGTAAAAAATGTTAAGGAATTGTAAGTATCGTTAGCTGAATCAAACCGCTCCTAGCAGAAGGTAGTTCCACATAATCGCTGAAATCCGGTTTCGCTTGCTGATAAATTAGGTGTCAGTAATTTGGACAGACATTACATGGAGCATTTGACAGACTAATCATATGCAATATAACATTGTTACGGTCTCTATGCAATATTGGTATCTTTTAAGGTGATGATGGATTTGTGTTTTACATCCGGGTGTCGTACAGAGTGACAGGACATCTAGTTATTCGTTTTGTGGAAATTCCAGTAGTTGACAATGTTAAGGTCACAAGTTATAACGTTAACAGCCAGTATTTTAGATTTATACTTAAATCATCACTATTGGGTTTCTGTATTTTTTTTTTTTTGTATGTTTTACATTTTACAAAATATCTGGGCTGGTATGCATAAAACTACTTAAGTTATTAAGATTTGTTCCGAACGGACAGATTTTTCTACATATCCTAGTACGATAAATTAGTACTACGATTGGATATCTTAAGTTAAGTGGTTTTATGCATATTAACCCTGACATTAAGACCTTTGTTTGCAAAAGAAAGTTTCAAAAATGACCCTTTCTCCGTTTCATCTTGTCATACACAAACTAGGATGAAAATGAGCAATTTCCGAGATGAAAGTTGCAAGTTTGCATTGGTTAGAATAGACATTTCTGAAAGGGGTGTTCGATTGAAATATAATTTGTTCAAAGGATTCAGCTTTAAAAGTAGTAGTGAATCTACGTTCATGAACAGTAGGCGATGTATAATGACGAGAATATTGGCTGCCTCCACGCCGAAAGGAAGAGTTTGAAATATTTATTCCATTCACCGAACGACAGGAGAGAATAACAGAATACTTTTACCGCCAATCATATCATCAAACAAGTAAGAAAGAAATCGTCTTTCATTCTATACAATCGAATAATCTTAAAAGAAATAAACTTACCCGCACTGGTATTCAAAACATAATATGCATTCACAATATCAGTATTTAGAAATAAAATAATTGTAAATACTAAACGCCACATTTCTACAATCGTCAAGGAAATAATTATACAATGGGTTATTTCCTTGATAAAAACGGATACTATTAGTCATGTTAGTTACATAGTGTGCTCGTGACCTAATACGATATACATTGGGTCAGTAAATTCCATATGGGATGAGAGCGAAGCGAATTTACTGACCCCATATATATCGTATTAGGTCACTAACACTATGAAACGAATTTATCTTACCGACTATCTTAACATGTGGTATTTAGACTAGTGATCAAGTCTTCAATACCGTTAGTATTAAGAACCTACTTCCATTGGTCTATATAAAACAAATGACAACAATAAAAACGTGTTAGCTTTAAATGTTTTATGAATTTATTTCAATCGTTCATCATCAATTTCCTCGTCTGTTGAAACCTCTAAGATTTTTCCTCAACACCGTGTTGCTTTTATACAGGGACGTAACACCACTACTAACCGTGTATTGAAATAAGCTCCGCCTACTAACCCAATATGCAATATACACGGTGTCCACGCGGTTGCTTTTAACCAACCATATTCCTTGAAATGTATAGTAGGTAAGATAAAAATACTTATATTTAATAATTGAAAATAGAACTTAATATTTGTGTTATATTGGTAATGATATCTAAGTTGCATTTATTCCTGTACCCTGTCAGGATTATGGCAGTAGTTGTCGTCAATTATCAAAATCGTGACCATTTGAGGAGATTTTCCCACAACAGAGAAATTACAGATTTAGAATAAAGTTTACTTTTTTCTCAGTAGAAGATTTTCGATAGCCTCCATTAAATTTCTTAAAACGTTGTCTATGCCATGGAGCATTTAGAGCTTATGAATTGAATAAAATGCTTCAAAATACTTATTGTTATTGTATCTTTGAATACAAACATATTTTATCAAAATTCAGTAACTGTAAGCATTGTCATGTTTGTGTTTCTGAACACCTTTCTTACTGTACATAAAATATAAATTATGTAATGATGGTAAATGACTTTTGTCATCATTACTATGCCACAAGGTTAAACAAGAGACATTTAAAAATGACACATCGCATTCTTAGATCTTAATTAGGTACCAGAAAATTCGTCTTGTTTGTGCATTTATGAAATTAGTGTCATATTTCTGAATGTGACATTTTGTCTTATTGTGGATTCGCATCTCACAGAAGAGCCTTCTACCCTGTTGATGTATCCGGTCTCGCTCCATTTTGTTCCAAGTGTTAACGCAATAACCCTGATAAGTAAATTCTAAATAGATTTGCGGGATTTGATTTGATAATCTTTGAAGGAGAGGCGAAAGATACCAAAGGGATATTCAAACTCATCAGTAAAAACACACTGACAATACCATTGCCAAAGAAGAAAAACGACAAAAAAGACAAACAACAATACACAAAACACAAAATGAAAAAAATAAAGACTGAACCCCCTAAAAAAACAGGCGACGATATCATTTGCTCCGGAAGGGTAAGCAGATCCTGCTCCACATGTGGCACCCATCGTGTTGCTCATGTAAGTACAAAATCAGTGAAAAATCTAATTCAGTAGATCACATTCGAAGAATAGAGGATGGGATTGTGGTTACGACAATTGGAATACATCTAACGTCATCTGTGAAACAGATATTCAATAGCGGTCAACCAACTTGTGATGGCGATCGTAAAATTTTCGAATGGATGTTTCAACTTCACCACTTGGAACTCTTGGTTCAATAGCATCCTTGTAAGCAGCACCCCTCTAACAAGGAAATCATGATAGGAAATACAAGCTCTGTAATATCGTATCGACTGGGAGATATATATTCCGTATGCAGGCGCTGCTGGAATGTTGCTACAAAGAATTTGAAAGTTCACAACTGAGAAGCTGAAATCATCTCTTTTGTTGCAAAGTTTTGTTTGCAACCGATCCTCATTGTCAAGTTCTAGATGTGGGTCAAGATATGTAGCAGATTTAACTGTTTCTGTTATATAGACCTGTAGATGTCTATTAGGTTTCTTAATTTATTACGGGAAAATTTATCATTGGCATATATCTGACATATCTTTTTAATTATTCAGTTGTATTATAGTTGCTTAAATTTTCTTCACTTGGACTTTGTTGGATAGTTGTATAATTGGCAATCATACCACATCTCCTTTTTTACGTTATGCAATCTATGTAAGACTGAATAAATCAATTATGGTGCTTCGGAGTTTCAATTCATCTTAACTGTTCTTTTCGGAGTATCAACTTATGAACATGTATCGATACATAATAACATTACAAGTAATGTACATGTACAGTTATCTATATAAAATGACAAGTAATGCACATGTACAATTATCTATACAACATGACAAGCAATGCACATGTGTCTATACAGAATGACAATTAATGCACAACTATCTATACAGAACTACAATTAATGCATACTTATTAATACAGAATGACACAAATAATTAACAATTATCTATACAGGATAACAAATAGTAAACATGTATCCATACAGATTGAATTATCAATACAGAATGAACAAGAATGTGTCCCCAGTACACGGATGCCATATCCGCACTATCATTTTCTATGTTCGGTGGACCGTGAAAATGGGGAAAATCTCTAATTTGGCATTAAAATTAGAAAGATCATATCATAGGAACATGTATTCTAAGTTTCAAGTTGATTGGACTTCAACTTCATCAAAAGCTACCTCGACCAAAATATTTAACCTGAAGCGGGACGAACGGACGAACGGACGGACGGACGGACGAACAGACGAACAAACAAACGGACGGACGGACGCACAGACCAGAAAACATAATGCCCATAAATGGGGCATAAAATAATGAACAGGTATCTAGACAGAAACAATTTTCTAAACAGAATGACAAGTAATGAAGCATTGTATAAAGTATATACAGAATAAAAGCAATGAACAATTGTATATACAGATTGACAAGTAATTAACAATGGTAACTACAGATTGACAAATAATGAACAATTCTATATACAGAATGACAAGTAATGAACAATTGTCTATACAGAATGACAAGTAATGAACAATTGTATATACAGAATGAAATGTAATAACAATTGTATATACAGAATGACAAGTAATGAACAATTGTCTATACAGAATGAAATGTAATAACAATTGTATATACAGAATGAAATGTAATAACAATTGTATATACAGAATGACAAGTAATGAACAATTGTCTATACAGAATGAAATGTAATAACAATTGTATATACAGAATGAAATGTAATAACAATTGTATATACAGAATGACAAGTAATGAACAATTGTATATACAGAATGAAATGTAATAACAATTGTATATACAGAATGAAATGTAATAACAATTGTATATACAGAATGAAATGTAATAACAATTGTATATACAGATTGACAAGGACTAAATCTGGATCTATGTAACATGAAACGAACACTTATAAAAACTTATAAAAACGTTCGTGCATATGTTGATAACTCATCTTCTTTCATTAACAAAGGCTTTACTGTAAAGGTTAACACAACTTGTGTTAACCTTTATAGTAAAGCCCTTATCAAGAAAACAAAAGGGATAAGATTGATTTGAATTTCAAGAGATACTTGTAGTCTAGTACTTGTCTGTTTACATTATACAACAAAATGCATGTACTAAGCAAAATAGTTTCTTTATTAAACAAGTAATTTCCATTATTGTTCTAATAGGATTTTCGTTGAACATTTGGAAAGTTTTGAAATAGAAATAATGCAAACTATTTTTACTTTGATTATGTGACTATTTTTATGATTGTGTGTGTGTGGAAAAAGGGGGTGATTCACTGACTCTTATGAATTATACGAGTTAAATGTATTACTACAGACGAAAAACGACACAAATGTTTACGACGTAATAAAGAGAAAGTAAAGAATATTCACTGCTTTTCATATGTAATCTTTCATTAAATTAATCACTAAACACAAGAGAAAAAAATAAGAAATTAGCATATTAAATTAACTAGTTTAGTTTGATGGTTACAAACTGCCAACGGACTGAGTAATAGGTATATTACTCATCAACACACTGATCAATTTGTATTTGATAAAATTTAAAGTTTTGTGTGTTCTTTGTCTGGGAAATAAATAATATGCATCACATTGCGTTTTTTAGTATTTTGTTTACCTTAGCTTTATTTGGAAAACTTTTCTGAATTTGGGTCCTAAATGCTCTTCATCTTCGTACTTTTGTAGACGAAAAGCGCGTCTGGCGTACAAAATTTTATCCTGGTATCTATGATGAGTTTATTGTCAGGTTTTCATACAAATCTCATTAGCAATCATTCCACATTTTGATATGTAGGATATTCTGCCGCCACCGCCACCTAATTATCAAATTGTCGTCCACTTATAGGCAAAGGAATTCGACGCTTATTTAATCCAACCAAATTATACATGAGTGTTTACCTTATTACAATGTATATTAAAGGTCGATTATTTAACCTGAAAAACGGACCATGTACTTTTTTCTATTAAATCTTGAAGGAAAAAAAATGATTTAATGTCATCAGTTAATTTTTATTTTTCAAGAGTTTACTCGTCTGTGGAGTTACTGTACGATTTAACTTTCCATTGCGCATACCTAGTTTCAAAACGTTTTCAATTGGCCGCTTTCGTGAGCAACCCGAGTTTAGCAAATCTAAGTCGACCCTAGAAGAATACAGTTGCGGGTCAAAATACCAGGTTTAATCCACCATTTTCTACATAAGGAAATGCCTGTACCATGTCAGGAATACGACAGTTGTTTTCCATTCGTTTGATGTGTGTGAGCTTTTGATTTTGCCATTTGATAACTCTTCATAAATTGCAGATCATTGCTAACATTATAAAAAATTTAAAAGAGAGTGTCTTTTTAACAGTTGCTTCAATAAAGGATAGATCATTGGTCTTTCATGAGTGCTTTTTTTTATTCTCATGACAAACATTTTTTTTTTTCGATTTTACTAAAACATACACTATTTCTTTCAATAACATTCAGGAACAAATTTGTTTTAAAGACAATGTTGAATGTTTTGTTCCTTCTTAAAGTTTTCAATGGAAACAAACTATTGTTTCACTTCGCTTCCGAAAGAAATTATTTGTTTAAAGAAATTAAGAATCAAACATTTTCTATAAAAAACCTATGCCAACACAAACTATGAATAGTCGGTGCTTAAGAAGTGGCAGAGATGCATTATACGTCAGACACACTTAAGTTGTAATTTTGAAAATGATATTTCACGTGATCCATATATTTCATTTAAGTACAGAGTGAAATTTTAAAGTAAAATCTTAGTTCAGCAATAAAATGTGAACAACATAGGGAATAGATGGAGATACGATTTCTTATGTTATAATAGAAAAACAAAAGATATGGAGTATTCATCCATGACACATAATCAGTACATGCAGCGAAAAAAAAAAAAAAAAAAACACACACACACAAAAAGCAAAGGAACAGCGCTTGTATTGCTTTTCTACATTTCAAAGTCACAGTGAACCTTCCACCATTTTGTCCACATAGAGCAAAACAAAACCGAAAAAAAAAAAACAAAACAAACAAAACACCTCTTACCTCACTGCAAGTTTAAGACGGCCCCTAGCACCGTTTGAGCGGAATTCCTACACCATAACTTTAAAAAACAGACGAGCATACATAAATATGTTTGCATATACATGTTTATTAAGCCTCAGTCACACATGCTTAGGATTTTTACAGACGTCCTTTATAGGACCAATCTCCCTTATTAAAATTTGTCAGACGTATGATCAAGATCCAGTGATTCGTGGCTGGAAATCCCAACTATTTGTAAAATATTCATTCATTCACGTCAACAATCAGATAATACATGTATTTCATTATTCTATTATTTATGAACTAAATATATATGTTACCTTAAGATGATCATACTGACAAATAGAATACACAATCCGAAGAGAACAACATTAACTACAACTATTTCTCCTACAACTTGAATAATACATATTTTTATGAACATTTAAATTTTATCTGCAAGTACTATTCGGTTTGAAAATGTGCTTATTACCATGTACATATTTGATGGAAAAATAAACAGCTGAGATCTATAATAAACAACTTCTCTGTAAACATGTAGCAGGTCATTTGTAATAGACTAAGTATAACACGTATTTCCATTCTCTATTTTATGCATTGACATTGTGCAAAATCGACGCACAAAAAGCTGACATCGGTTTTTAAATCATTGTTGATTAGTTTGTTTTGAGCACCATCGTGTATGTTTTCCAGATATTTTCCAGTTATAGCGTATAATACATGAACGAATCGAAACGGTTACCACATCATTGACGAATTCCCTTTACTTCATTTATGGAAAATAATACTATAAATCTTTTTTGTACAGTTGTTAAGCCAGGTTAATTTCATGCCAATAGATTACATTGCACGTCTTGTTTTCATTTTTTTGTCAAAAGATTAATAGGCGATATGCTTAAGTTTACTTTTGCATCAAGTAATTTGCCGGTTCCCTTTTAATATGTTCATACCAGACGCGTCATTCTTTTCACCTGGTCTTTGTACATCAGAAATGTTTGTAGAAGTGCGGTTCCAAGATCTATTGATAGTTGATACTGTTGTTTCTGTAGGAAACTGACTACCACTATTCCCAGATACTGACGTGCTTATATAATCTACAAGATATACACAAAGAACCGAAATTAATTGTGAGCCTCCTAACAAAACACGACAGTGTACACTTAGACATCGGACTCGGACTTCTTTAAAATTGAGTTTTTCTGTGTGTTTGTTTATTCCATTATGACTAGAGGTACATGTTTAGGGGTAGGTTTGAGATCTCACAAAACATCTAGCATTTAGGCGCCTGTCCCAAGTCAGGAACCTATAGCCTTTTTTAGTCTAGTGTGTTTTTTAATCTTAGTTCATTTATATGTTTCAAAGTTTAGTGTGGCGTTCATTTCGCTGAACTAGCTATAGTAAACATTCTTGTTAAGGGACCAGGTGAAGCCCGCCTCCGGGTGCGGGATTTTCTTCTTGCTTCTTGCGTTGAAGACCAAATGGTGGCCTTGGGCTGTTTTCTGCTCTTTGGTCGGGTTGTTGTATCTTTGACACATTCCCCGTGTTCATTCTCAATTCTACTTAGAATGCATTTATGCGAAATGATTTAGGTTTTCTGTCAATATTTCGTCTGCTTGCCTTGATGAAAGAAGAAACTAAAGGGCGAGTCAGTATATTCATGATATTCATGTACACGTATTGATCATTTGAATAAATATATTCCTAAATGTTAATTGAAAACTATTCATCAATGAATGGTGTCTTGAACGGTACTAACATTGCGTTTGCTAAAAAAAATAATTAAAATATGGTAATGAAAATTTCTGATCCTACAGCCTGTCGATACAATGTACTTATATTTTGGCATTACATATACAAGGTCATATGCTTTTTGCAGACAGTTTATGATGTTTTAATACTAAATACGTTGGAAGTGCAGTTAATAATATTTTATTCTATTAGTTGTACTTGGCTTTGAACTAGCTTTTAGTAACTGTGACTATATTAAGATCGGTACTGTATGTTTTTTTCTTTAGTCTTTTCGTAAGTTGGCTTCTGCTTAGTGCCAATCTAATGAGTAAAGCCCTTTCCAACCGATTGTTTGGTGTTAGATGTACACCACTATCCAAAAAAAAAAAAAAAGGTGAAAAGGGTTGAGCATTCACAAACACGTTTCATCCCGCCACATTCTGTGTGTGCCTGTCCTAGTCTTAATATGAAAATAGGAAGATGTGGTATGATTGCCAATGAAACAACTCTCAACCAGAGACCAAATGACATAGAAGTTAACAACTATAGGTCACCGTACGGCCTTTAACATTAGCAAAACCAATACCGCATAGTCCGCTATAAAAGGCCTTGAAATGACAAATGTAAAACAATTCAAACGTGAAAACTAACGGCCTGATTTATGTACAAAACAATAAACGAAAAACAAATACGATATATAGCAAAACACGAAAACCACTAAATCACAAGCTCCTGACTTAGTACAGGCACATACAGAATGTGGCGGGATTAAACTAGTTTGCTAGGGTCAAACCCTCCCCCTTGACCTGGGACAGTGTTGTAACATTACAACATAAGAACAAACTATAATAACGAGCTGCGCCATGAGCGCATGATACGCCATCGCCCTTTTAGCTCGTCTTTTTGCTTTAAATATATTTATATGATCAACTAGAAATACTGCGAGCACTACTCAAATAGACCTCCTCCCCAAAACAAAGACATGCACACACAGTGGAAACCCATTGACACAAAACGAAATTTTTTCAACAAATAACTCAAGTTCCATAACTCTTCAATGTCAAATCAGAAAATATCAAAGCATTTTTGAATTATAGTCAAAAAACAGGAAAATCCCCCTATTTTCTATGAATAAAATCGGAAACCTGAAATCTAAAATTTATAAAAATCGAAACGAAGCTTACGTCAAAAGATAAAAAACAAGTAAGCAAAGTTTCATGGAAATTGGTGAAAGCGTTTTATAGTGATTGTCTGAAGTGTTGACGACGGACGGATAACGGTATAACATAATACATCCCGTCTTAAGACGGGCGTATAAAAATCAGTTGAAAAGGCTTAACTCATCAGATCGATAAAAGCAGAAAAAACATCTAACAAAAACACACACCGGACATGGCAGGGTATTTAAACATCCACACAACAAAAAAGACATTTAGTTCAGATCTGAGAGTACTCGCAGTTACTGACAGCTTGTTCAAAGCCAATAACAACTAATAAAATTCATGCATCTAAGACTAAAATATCAATCAATACACATCCAACATTCAATGGATTTAGTGTCAAGACGTCATTAACAGTCAAAGAAAACCATGACCTTGTGTAATGACAAGATACAGGTATCGACAGATTGTAGTACCATGAATGTGCAAATGTATACAACAATAATATTTAGTTTGATTTCAATTTACTAATAACTAAATCAATATTTATACCTAAAAAAAAAAAAAAAAATATTCAAAATCTGATTAATAATAAATTAATGAATTGGTATTTTTTAGAAAAAGTTTGTTTAAAGGATCGATAAGTTTACCCGGATCGTAACTAAATTTCCGGGCTCAAACATCATCTCCGTAAAATTAGGATGTGTTATCCCGTTTGAAATCAGTTTTCTACAGGAACTGCCAAACTTCCAAACCAAATCTTTGTGTCTATGGAAGAATTTTGTAAAGGTTTTAAGTAATTTGTGGTAACAAAATCCCTGACTTAATAATTTACCAGTTATACATAGATTACGTTCATTAAAATCCAAAACATCACTACAGACACGGGCATAGTAAACGACTCCAAAAGAACATCACCGTCCATAAAAAAGGAAAAATTAACAATAAGTTTCGAAAAACGGTTTTTTTGACGTAAATGTTTGTTTTGAGTTTCCCGTGTTGAGCCTGTAATCAAGTGATTGTCGTTTGAAGTTATCTCTTCAATTACGTTTTCGTTAATTGTTTTAGTATAATCAGACTGTTGGTTTTCATTCTACATGGTTTGAAAAATGAGAAACTTTAAATATTATTCTACTTATGATAGCAAGTCGCAACCACTGCGAAAGTAGTATTTGTGTAGCGAAAACGTCAGTTAAATTAGGAAAATGGGAGGTTTATCGCCTACGTAACATGAAATAAATGTTTGTCCTCAAGAGTGATTGTAAGAAGTTGTTTGTATCATAAAATGCTAAAATTTGACATTTTGATATTTTCGCATAGACCTTGCATGCAGTGTTCGTGCCCATAAGCGTTAATGTAAATTTTGCATGAGGGAGTTGGATTCATAGTTTCTTAATATAGTATTTCAGTTCATTTACGGAGAATTTAAACAAGTTATACTAAACATCATATCCGTACATATGTATTAAGCAATTGTGAATACAATAAAGTTAACCTTGCTACACCTTATGTAAATTTGACATACATTGCCATTTGATTAGGGACTTTCCGTTTTGAATTTTCCTCGGAGTTCAGTATTTTTGTGATTTAACTTTATACGTGGTATCCACCTATGAGTATTTAGTAGACAAAACGCGCATCTGGCGTACAAAATTATAAGTCTGGTATCATTGTTTGCTATTTTTTATGTATTACAAAATAAAAATAATATTTGTTGAATTTAGTGCGCCCAATGTGCATTTCTGGATTTACCTACAACAGAAATGCCCAAACCCCCCTCACCGATAAAGAAGGACAAGCGTGCATAAATACTTGAACTATAGTCCAAATATCTGATTTTAGCAGAAAAGCGAAATCCATCTCAGGTCAAATTTACAACTTTGACAAATATTTAAACAAAAATTGTATAAGCTTAGATTTAAATGGATGATACTAGTATTTGGATTTCAGCGACTTTCCTCTATATCGTCGAGGGCAAGTAAACTTTTTTGACATACATGTACTATTACAATCGAAAAAATACACATAATAAATATTTGAAAAGACAATTACTCTTAAGGTGTTTGCAAATCAATGTAAGTCAGCTTTTACAAGTTAAACGGTTCATTTGTTGTATACATATTTGCCCTATGGCTATATTTAAAAAAAATCATAATTGCAAAACAAACACGTTTGCAACGTTTTCAGATGTTTAATTTGGCATTAATATATAAAAAAAAACAACCTTACCACCAGATGGTATTTTGCCACTATGAGTAACATACACATATGATTTTGTTTTATAATAGTGATAATAAAATAAATATAATAGTTAAGTCACATTTTTTCTCTTTGAATATTATTTGAAATTTGCAGCCTTACTTGAGTTGTGTTCGTCCTTACAAATACCAGGCAATTGATCTGAACAAGGTCTGAACTGGTAGGTAAGTGATCCAGAAATAGCATTCCTCAGGGTCGCTACACACCATGCATTGTCTTGGTCTAAACGTAAACAATAATTATACATCAAATTTCCTGATCAAACAAAAACATTTATAAAATATCCAAAACATGTTAATAAAATGTTTTCAAACACATTAACTTCAGAATGTTGTAAAGAGGGCGAAAGATACCAGAGGGACATTCAAACTTATAAATCGAAAATAAACTGACATCGCCATGACTAAAAAGGAAGAGACAAACAGACAAACAATAGTAAACAGAACACAACATACAAAAATAAAGACTAAGCAACACGAACCCCACCAAAAACTGGGGTGATCTCAGGTGCTCGGAAGGGTAAGCAGATCCTGCTCCACATGTGGCACCCGTCGTGTTGCTCATGTTAGTACAAACCCGGTAAATAGTCTAATTCGGTAGGTCACATTCGTGAAAAGGAACAGGATTGTAGTTACAAATGTACGACATTAGGAACATATCCGCTATCATCTGTGAAACGGATACTAGTATTCCATAACGGTCAACCAACTCGTGATGGCGTCCGTAAAATTTACGAAGGATGATTTCAACTTCACCATTTGGAACTCTTGGTTTAATAGCTTCCTTGTGAGTAGCAACCCTCTATCAAGGAAATCATGATAGGAAATACAATCCAGGAATATCGTATCAATTGGGAGATATATACTCTGTATGCAGGCGCTGCGGGAATGTTGCTACATAGAAATGGAAAGTTCACAATTGGGAAGCTGAAATCATCTCTTTGTCGTAAAGTTTTATTTTCAACCGACCCTCATTGTCAATTTCTAGATGTAAGTCAAGATATGAGGCAGACTTAACTGTATCTGTTGTATCCTTTATCTCTAGTTCGATGGGATAGTTTGTAACCCTAGGGGAACAATGGTCTTGATAGAGTTAAGTCTAGAGAATGCAACTGCTTATATCATAAAACGACCAAAACATATGGGCATGTAGATATTATGACTAGCATGACTTCTTCGACAAATATTAAACCATTTACTTCGGAGATACTGACAACTGATCAAATCATTAATATCCGGTTTTCGTAAAAGTACAACAAGATAAGAAATAAATTAGCAAACACAGAAATGGGAGATAAAAGTATCAAATATTCATCAAATATCAGAGACTTAATACTAGATGTAAACAATTGCAGAAACTTATAAAACGCCAAAAACATTGGTAATAAGAGTGTCTGATGCCTAGTGGTTAAACAAAGGAAGTAATCATATGTGGTCTAGAATTCATTAAGAAACAATTTATACAGATTAGGATAATCGTAGTATACACAAAAAAAATGTTACTGACTGTACTGACCCAGTTCAATAGTTCATTTCCACGCATGATTTGTAAACATCAGGAAGCCATTGATGATTTGTGGATTTGATGCTTTTAAATTTATCGAAAAAGACAAACCTTTAGTTTTTCCGGTTAACTAGGATTCTATATGAACATATGTTTGTTTTACTAATTTGAATTTAAGATACATAGCTGTAATCTGAGAGAACATGATTTATTTATTCATGTTATCAGTTGTTATTAACTTAGAACTAGCTTTCAGTAACTGCAAATACTTTCAGATTATTATTACTGCTTATGTTGTATAGACTAAGACTAAACTCACTATCTTACCTTCTTCATACATGAAAGGTCCTAGCCAATAATCCAAATAATTACTTTGAAATTCGTTTTCAAAATGAATTGTAATGGACTAAACATTTGTTAATAGCAGTAGGCCATGTGCCGTCTCCACTGTATCCTGCAATATAGGGCTGTTTGAATGATAACACATATCCTAATTCTTGTGAATCAACAAATAACTTGTGTTAACGAGATAATATTATCACTAAACATTTTCAAAACCGTATACTATTAAAGAAGTCTAAAATATTTGGATTGATTGTTGGTTGCTTAACGTCCAGTGGCAAATATTTCATGCATATTCAGGACGACTAAAATATTTGGAAATATTGCTCCTAAAAGAATTCAGAGTTTAAAGCTTCGACACACTTTTAAAAACGATCAATGTTCTCAATCGTTGTAAGATCTACCGACAAAATGCTTGCAATCACAAAGACATGTGAAATGACTGATCTGAAATGATAAAAACATTGAAAAGATGCTGCCATCAATGAAATGTATTATTCAGTTTTAATAAGAAAAAAATCGAAGAGGAAACATAAGAAAATGATAATGTGATATAATTAAAGAATTGCTTTATCATTATTTTAAATAAGTGTTTCATATTTACAAAGGGTACAAGTACAATTGATAAGCAATGTTATATTGCATCTAGCTTGTACAAAGTTTTAAAGATATACGGATGAAAGACAATCTGCAATATTACTAGCTTACTTGTCAATTATCTGAATAATGATATTCAGTACGTATGTTTCCATTTCAAAACTATCTGTTTAAGTAGGCCACATTTAACTCGTATCAAAATACTTGCCTGTTACACAACTGAACATCTTGCTCGATTTACAGTCAGTTGTCGTCAGGGTACCATTTCTCTTCGCGAGGAAATGATTTTTGTGAGGTTCTCCAGCACTGTCGTGTATAATCTTAGTCCGTAGGTCTTAAAATGTATGCAAATATTTAAATGTACATGTAAAATAACAATGTACTATTATATGATATCATCAAATAATTCATTAAACAGATAAATAAGCATGTGCAATACTAGTGATATCACCCTGTTGTTATTAATAGAGCTTTACAGCCCTGGAAAAATACAAGAAAAGCTGTATTGACCCATGTGTAGTATAGAATATTCGCTTCTGTTTGCAATAGTTTATGTCTCACTAGACTTTGAACGTATTTTGATGCATAAGATGCATTGCCATACACCGTCTACGATACGTCCGTTATACATTCCCTTATCAGTTTTATATTTTTTGTCAACTTGAAGGTAGCTTACCATAAATGTGTTGTCATATAAACTTGAAACTAATGCAAATGTTAATTGTGATGGGAAATTCCCAAATTAAATGCAAATTGGGGTTTTATCACTCTTTCATGGTTCACTGAACATAGAAATTTTTCAGGTAAGAGTTTTTGGTCAAGGTTAATTGCAAGGATATTGTAAAACCATCAAATTGAAATTTGGTACATAATTTAACTCTGATGTGAACTTTTAAAATCATATGGCAAAAAAAATATTTACAAAACACCGAACTCAAAGGAAATAAAAAGGGAAATAAAATTGAGAATGGAAATGTGGAATGTGTCAAAGAGACAACAACCCGACCAAAGAGCAGAAAACAGCCGAAGACCACCAATGGGTCTTCAATACAGCAAGAAAATCCCACAAGCAGAGGCGGGCTTCAGCTAGCCCTAAACAAAAATGTGTACTAGTTCAATGAAAATGAACGTCACACTAAACTCAAAAACATATAAATGAACTAAAATTAAAAAATACAAGACTAACAAAGGCCATCTAAACTGACATCATAAATTTAAAACGTTAGACAGATCAACCAATGGAACGGATGGAAAACGAATGTCATATTCCTGACTGTGTGCAGCATTTCCCCAAAAGAGTAATGGGTTAAACCTGATTTCATAGCTAGATAACCTCCAAACTGAATGACAGTTGTTTATAGTTCCGTTACATTGACAAAAAAATGGGTGATCACCTCAAACAGAATAATTGGTTAATTTGACAGTATTTGGATTCCAGCAGTCAAAACTGTGTAAACATTCATCACAAACATACAAAACAACTGACTAAAAAATTCAAACAAACATATAAATAAATATGACAAAGACGCCAGTAAAAATAGTTTTGCCCTTTACAGTTAGGGATATTTGCTTGTGAGAGAGCTGTCTGCATATTCCGTTATATTAATTTTCTATTTCTTTTACTGTTCTTTGTTTTTTTTTTTTTGGCCTCTTGTGGAGAGTTGTCTCATTGGCAATCATACTATTAGGTATTAGGTGTTGATACTTTGCAATGAACGTTTTGAGAAAAAGCAAGTCCTTTGGCAAAACCCTGGCTCATTATTTTTTTACTCTGACACAGATGACGTTTTACAAAGTCTGAGTAGCAGCTGCAGAACATTAGGACAAACATTGTATATACAAATAATATTTAAAGACTAAAATATAGCGGAATAAACATAATTTAGACAAAACATAAGATAGAGGTGAAGGGAAAGTAATATATCCTTCACTCGTGGTATCTTTTGTTTTTTTTTTCATACAAAAAATTGCCATACCTGTTTCAAATTTGAAGATTGGAAGTGAACGGCGCGAAATTGAATACACTTTATCTACATTGTACTTTTCGGTTTGATCCCAGGAAACACAATCTGGAAGCTTCACTGAATGTGACGTCAATTCGTACTGATAAACACACTTGCAAACGTTTTTCTAAACATACAAAGAAGAACACTAGTAGTTAATTTATGCATAACAATCATATGTTAATAAAAGATATTCGTCCAGTATCAAGGATGCGGTGTATGTTTACTTAATGTTGCATATCAACTTACAAAAGAGTAAACTAGAGAATTTAAGAACCTTGTTATTAGCATTTTAACATTTTTAAAATTGATAAATGCAACAAGAAAAAGAGGGTATAGTTCAACATTTATATTAACAGAGTCGACAATTTAGAAAGAAACAGGTTATTAAGGAAGAAGAAATATAAGAGGGAAAAATGGAAGAAAACTGAAATAGGGCCATAAGTATGAACTAGCAATAAGAAATCGCTCAATGTTACAAAGATTGTTCAGAAACACATAGATATGATTTACAAAACGGAAGCAATGTGATGTAGGTTAAAACATTACCAATCCTTGCCTTTAGGAGAGACCAACATCTTGGTGATGTTCTTGTAAATGGAAAACTCAACAAAACTATGAAACAATGTAGTCACGAGGGAAAATATTCAGAATGAAACTGTAATTAGAAATAAGAAGATGTGGTATGAGTGCCAATGAGACAACTCTCCATCCAAGTCACAATGTAGAAAGTAAACAATTATAGGTCAAAGTACGGCCTTCAACACGGAGCCTTGGCTCACACCGAACAACAAGCTATAAAGGGCCCCAAAATGACTAGTGTAAAACAATTCAAACAGGAAAACCAACGGTCTAATCTATATAAAAACGAGAAACGAGAAACACTTAAGAACCATATCAACAAACGACAACCTCTAAAACAAGTTCCTGACTTAGGACAGGTGCAAACAAATGCAGCGGGTTTAAGCGTTTTAACAGGCGCCAACCTTCACTTCAACCTGAAATAGTAGTGTAACATTACAATATAGAAAGACACACTATCAAATATCAATTGAAATGGCTTAACTCAATCAAAGAGACATTCTGCTCTTTGGTCGGGTTGTTGTCTTTTGACATATTCCCATTTCCATTCTCAATCTTATATTAACAAAAACAAGTAATCATAATGTAATGGCTATTAGAAAAAAAAGAAGAAATAATTAAAATGTCAATTGGTCATTAACAAATGAGAGGTCTTTCCTTTTCGTAATGTAAAATATATGTTTAAATAGATGTAAATGCATCGAAAAACATTAAACACACATAAAACCCTTAAAATATGGTAAAAAAAAAAAATTGTGATCTAGGTCATGACCTTGACCTTTGACCTTATGACCTTGTCAAGGTCATTGGTTCCGATATCCTTGCGGAAATCACCATGGGTCTAGGAACTTTGGTTTATGAGTTAAAGCTATTTTGTCTTTTCAGAAACCGTTAACGGGGTTATGCCCTTACGGATAGGTCAAATTTCTTTGGTCAAATGTTCCAAAGTTGTGCCTTGATGACCCAAACATTTTCACTATTGACGATTTCTGTACGTATAAGGATTTTTGAGATATCCCAAAACAAGTTGTAAGGTCAAAGGTCAAGGTCAACGTAAAAAGCTTTAAAACACACTTAAAACCCTTTGAATAAGGTCAAAACACATAATTCGCTATCTATGACATGACCTTTGACCTTGTGACCTTTGTCAATGTCATTTGTCCACAATATCATTACTCAAGACCCCATGGATCTAGGAACTATGGTTTAGGAGTTAAAGCTAATTTTGTCTTTTCAGAAACTGTTTACGGGGAAGATGCCCCTTACAGAAATGTCAAATCTCTTCGGTCAACGTGTAACAAATGTGCGCCTAAATGACCCAAATATTTCCCACTATTCAAGACTTCTATAAATATAATGGTTTCTGAGATTATGTCATAACAAGGGGTAAGGTCAAAGGTCAAGGTCAACGTAAACATTTCACTTTGAGGCATTTTCAAGGTCACATGAATTGATGATCATTGGTGAAGATCCTAGGTGGCTACGACTTACGGTTTCTGAGTTTAAGTGGCCAACCGACATCGGTTAATTTTCAAAGGGGCATAACCCTACTAATGAGTCTTCGAATCTTTTCGATCAAAATGTAACGAAGAACCAGGGTATGGTCCTGAACAAATTTCACCCTTCGGTTTTTCTACCTATAACAATGACGGTGTTTGAATAATAAAAGGTTTTTAGGTTTCGGGCAGACAACTCCGGACCGACAAAGGAGTATGTTCGGTAAGGGCCAAATTTGGCCCCGATTATTAAGTTCAATGTTTCAGGATAAAAAATGTATTAAATTTACGAAAAGACATGTGAGAAAGTTAAATAGAACTATTTTTGTCAAAGTTTTATTTTGAAGCGTTGATTTGTTCATCCTAAATAGATCAAAATAGAGATTTTTGCGAAATTTGACAAATCGTACTGATTTCAAACAAATTAAGGCATTGAAACAAAGAGCGCAGGCTTCGACAAACTAAATATTTAAGTCCGATATGTAAAATATCATAACAAAGATTATGTTAAAAGATCTCTTTTGTCGACGCCTGTGCTGTATGTTTCCTGTCTTAGAAATTAATTTGTGACGTCATGAATAGAACGAAAAGTACGTAAATTTTCAACAAAAGATTTTTCTATCTAGTCATTGTATTAGCTATGATTCATTGTGATATTGGTCAATTAATTCTAATTTTAAATTTTAGTTAGAAATAGAGGCCATTACAGGGCCTTATCGAACCTACTCCTTTTAAGACTCACAGGGTGAGTTCCGGATAGACATTTATGACACCACTATAAAGTATGAACCTGAAAGCGACATGACTTACGGTTAAGGCTGCTAACTTCGTCAGAGTTTGGCGGAAAAGAATAATAATAATCAGAAGAAATACAGTAGGGTCTTTCCCTTTGTGAAAAGGAAAGACCTTAAAAATGGCAAAGCACATGAAATAACATGAAATGACATTTTGGATGTAAGATAGGGTGCTTTATCATTAAATTTCATAAGACATGTGAAACAAAACTGTATATATGTTTGAGAGACAGAAAATAAATAGTTGAAGAAGTATTACGGGAAATCTACAACTACATATATAATATATGGGATGGAATAGAAAGACGGACGAATAGACTGATATAGAATAATATGGTCCCTGATATTTCGTCGCGGTGGAATAAAAAGGCCTGTGACCAAATATTGCATGAGCTAATTTTAATGATTGATAAAAAAATCCCTTAAAAACAATGACTATTTAAATAAGATTTATTTGGAAGAATGAAAATTAAGTCCAAAATCGTATTTTTTGTTGCGTTTTTTTTTTGTCTTTCCATAATAGGATATCAATATGATAGGCGATAGAATAAAATGTGATTTAGGTGCAACAATTTCAGTATGGAGTCGATTGACTTATTTGTAGATTATGTGGTGCTGATCTTTTTGCCGTTCAAAGCTTTGGTCGATATACTTAAGTTTTCAATATATTAAGTTTGGTAATCATTTTGTTGTTTACAGTTTATCTCTATTTGCTATAGTTTCCACACAAAACTCAAAATGCATAAACATCGTCTTTAAAGAACAATAACTTCTATAAATAGTCGACTGCCTATTGAAGCCATGTTTGCTTAATTATAGATCTAGGCTGATCATTTTGGTAAATGATTCTCTCTTTCTTTGCAGTTTTCAAATATTTAGCCAAAACCCCACAACAATAGTAAACAACGTTATTTAATAACAGTAACTCCTATAAGATGTGGTTTGACATTTGAAAAATAAACCCTTTATAGATCTTTCTGATCCTTTTACTGTTTGAATTTTATCTCCATCCGTTATAGTCTTCAAAGTGATTGCCAAATACGCTAAAACAAATAGTGAAAACCATTATCGATGGTAATATCTTCAATAAGAAGTCGATTGAATATTTCCGTCATTCATACATATAAGAAGTTCTTAGTTTGTTGATCATCTTTGCTGCTTCATGTTCTCTTGATTTACTTTACTAGTAATTGTTTTCATAAAAACCCCACACAAACGGGTACAAATCGCCATTGAAGGGCAATAACTCATATAATGAATAGACTGATGATTTCGGCCTACTGACTAATTTGAGTATGTAGATGTTGTCTAGCTCGTTACGTTTGCTGTTTAAATTTTCCCTCTATCAGTTATAGTTTTACATCGCGATGACCGTGGGGCATTCCGATGTATTGCTATCGCCTAAATTTCCATTACGTAACTTTCGCTTTGGGTTTGTAACCGATCTATAAACATGATAAATACGCAGACATTAAGGAGTGCAAAAGTAACATTCCTTATCGTTTGTTATAAATACATCTCTTCAATGAATACTGATAAAAATATTTTTGTTTAGAACATAAATTAATAATATGAAAATGTTTTGTCGTTAGATATATATGTATAAGTAAAAATCATTGATAATATCTATGCACACGTACCGAAAAATTGTGTTAACGCATGCGGAAGAATATCTCAAGAACGTTTTGCGGCAATCCCGCAAGGACCGGTAACTCTGCATGGAAGTTTGTTTTGCGGGAAAATATGAATGCCTACTCATATCCAATCTTTTAGAAAAATCTGATTTTTATAGAAGAGTGCCCACCATGCACTTGCACTGCACTTTTATTAGAATAATAGAATAGAATGATGTATAAATGGATGAAAATTATATATACATGTAACTGTTATATTAATATTATATATAATAACAAACCAGTGTATACTTATTTGTATCACTACAATATAATAGTTATTATGGTAAGGTTGAATTTCCTGTCATTTATTCATCATCCACGCACGAACTTGTCTCAGAAAAATATATCTCTGTACATTAACCTCAGTTTCAGGTATAGAGATGTGATTTTTCTGGGACAAGTGCTGACCATCCACAAGAACTTGCGGTCATCCGATGTTCAGTACTTAAGTACTTTGATTAAGATTGTGGTCAACAACACGTAAATGAGAAGAAGGTATGATAAGGCCACTGCTTTGGCCTTGAATTCTAAAATTAAAAGTACTATAACTCTACCAAATAACATCAATCACCTAATTCTTTCACTGGCCGCTTATACCTTTTAATTTTGTTAAATTTTGGTTTTTATTACGCCACCTGCCTAAATACATACCCACAGTCTTTTCCGTATTCATTCTAGCCCCTGAAGTGTTTTCGTAAAGTTTTAGAGTTTTTAATATTTCTTCAAAAGACTCTTCATTTTTATTAAAGAGTTGAGTATCGTCAGCAAACATATTTAGCTTTGTTTCAATATAGTCCCCGGTTCTAGTTGGAAGTTTTATCCCTTCTATATTCAGGTTGTTTCTAATTGATGCTGCGAGTGGTTATGCTTGCAGAATATATATCTTGGGAGCGATTGGGCATCCTAAATTTTCCCCTAAAACCAAATTTTAAAAACAAAATCTATCCATTCCACTCCGCCCATAACACTTTATAATTTTCATGTGTATAAAGCTCTTTTCTAGATGTATGATTCTATTTCACGTCGTACCAGAAAAGATGTATGTCTGCTTATATTTTGCATATTCACAGTCATTGTCGAAAAAATCAACTTCACTCGAAGAAAGACGATCTCAACCGAACAATATACCTACAATAGTTATGAAAGTAAGCATTAGTAAAAACGTAAGAAAGTAATTTATCTCTAAAAAAATAATAACATATAAACTCGACTTGAGAATAAACTATCGGGACATTTTTGTATGTTATTCTTTCCAAGGGGTATTTGTTGAAAATCAATACTGAATACTTACAAAATATGTAAAACAATCTGCTTTTGTTGTACAGAAATATGCACATTTGAAGACACTTCTGGAGTCAATGGCGCGTGAATTGTTTTCAAAATATTTGTTTTAAGCTGTTTTTATATCAGAAAACTGAACAGATACGTCCAAGCAACCTGAAAAATAATGCGAAAAGCAGGTTATATATAAATTAACTTAGCTGGACAATTCTTGCATCAACTTTTGCACAGATGTGAGGATTTTGAAAGTCTTATTATAAAATTGTGTGAAATTTGTGAAATTTTGGTTTGGTTATTTTTATTATGGCGATAGTACTCAGGTATAATTGATACCATAGGAACCAATATTTTTTTCATTAAGGGAAGAAGTCTTTATGAAATAGTTTGGTGCTCTTTCAATTATGTTTGGATATTACACCACCATATGAAGAAGTGTCTTCTTAAAAATGTAATTTCCCAGAAATACATGAATTTGCTTTGCATATATATGTTCAAAATTATGTGACAGTAGGCAACTGTATAGTTGAATGGAATAATGTGCTGAAAGAGGACAATTTCAGATGATGTTTCAACTATTTTAAACAAATAAATAAATTTTATACTCGTCTGAGCTCTAATTTTACCGACTGAGACCTATTCCCGGTTGTTGCATTTTGATTGAACGTGGATTCGCGTGGCGGGCGATAAGTAAAAATACAATTGTTCGATTTGCCTTCTTTCCCTAATAGCGTTACATGACACATAATAAGTCTAATTCATTTGAACTAACCCACAATGGGTTGTTCAGTAATTGGGACACACTGAGCGCGCTTTTACATGCGCACACAAGAACATTTTAACCGCTTCGGACGGTATAGACATTTTATATCTTTAGCGCATTACCATATTAATTAACAGAAGACACAATTAATTTTGTAAACCCAGTTCCTCTCATCGCACTTAGTTAAAAACGATGTTATCAGTTTCTAATAATATATCCCTTTCAGTCACCTTTAAGGAAGTGAGAACTAAGAGTATAAGACATCTCTGCTACCATAATCTTTTTCCACATATTGGAAATTTAAAGGCTACATAAATCATATAGTTAAACCTGAACATAGTGTATATGTTAGAAGAGAACTTGATTCTTGTAAATATTTTTAAGAAGAAGCCGGAGTATTATCCATCTTCTGAAACCCGGACCGTAATGTTTTGACTGCAAATATTTGTGCAGAAAAGAGAAAGCTGGTACATGTAACAATCATTTTTTCTTCTTCTTCCAATTAACTATGAACAAGGTAACTTTTTATATACAAAATTGTTCTTCTTAACCAATATATAAGATTAGATCGTAGATTAACAAGCTTCAACAACAACTGAAGTGAAGCTGCTGCTGACTTTAATTTTGTATTTAAATGCAGTAAATTGTTAACTTCTGTTCTTTTGACTCTTACGACTGGTAAGGAACTCGTTATGTAATATTTTTAAATCTTATTTTTTAAAGTGAAAAGTATAATGTCTGGAGTGTGATAAACACTCGTTGAAAATCTTGGATGAGCTACACTCTTTTGAAGGGCAGCATCTGTCCGTTGAAAGTTGTGATTTCTCTGGTCTATATACAACTCTAATAAAATATCGTATTAAAGAGATATCATAGAATTATCCCATTTACTAATAATGTTGTCCTTTAAGTTAGGTCAATTTGGAATTTGTACGATATTTGATTATCAATATTTAATTTTAGTATAAACAATATTTTTCAGAAAACAAATAAATAAACACGTACATCAATACAATACAGGAATTAGAAAACAAGTGACAAGTCACTTATACAAATTCCTGTCCTAAAAATATCAATATTTACAGTAAAGTGATGTACATTTTTTTGTAATTACAACACACCATAAAATGTTGTCCAGTCTGATGTACGATTCATCGAAGACGTCCATGCAGTGAAGTTCTTGGGTAATTCAGTAGAACCAAAATGATTCCTCGTGTACATGATGTCGCCTGCAGATGGAACATTGCAGATTTTCTGTGCATCCTTCCATGTTACTGTATAAACGAATCATGCATTAAACACGATGAATGGCATATATCTGTTTAAGCTAGATTATAATGATTATTAATATGATTACAAAAGATATATTATGGATACAAAATATGCACTAAATCAAAACGCAACAAAATATAAAAAGCTAAAGAGACAATTGGCATGTAAGTTTAAAAATATAATGAATTAGTTTTAATATTCATTTAAAATTGAAGAAAAGTTAAAACAAAATATGTTTACTCTTAAATCTTAGCATATCAAAGAAACATGCTACATTGTATGCACATGTGCATATACAAATACGAAGAAGTGCATGCTATATTTGAACACGGGACAACATGAGACAACAGTCCACTAGAGGCCAACATGACGTAGAAGGTAGAAACTTCACCATTACTGTGAGAACGAATTACAGCTTTAATTATTATAATGGTTGCATTGAGGTGTGTATAATTGATAATTACACACATCTCTCTCTCTCTCTCTCGATCTCAAATGAACGAACGAGAAAAAAAGGACAAAGCCATGACAAAAAAAAAAAAAACACTGAAAAGACATCAGTTTTCGAAACAGCGGCTAAAGAAAGCACTACACGCTACAACCCTCCCCAAAAAAAAAAACAACGTTGAACTTATGTGCTCAAAAGGTATCTTTTAAAAGAGAAAATAGACCTACCTTGATTTGAATTGAAAAAAAATTTGCAGTCACAATATCAGTTTTTAAAAGTGAAATAGTCATTAATATTAAACGCCACATTTCTAAAATGGTCAAGGAAGTAATTAAAACCAGTTTATTTCCTGGTTGAAAAACAGATTTGAATACTTCTATATTGTATCATTGAGGATAACTTGTATAGGATATTAATAACTTTGCACATTCGTTTTCAATTATTACTAGTTTTTATTAAAATGTTTTTCTACTACTCAGTCGTGTATTGTTTAGATGTAATAGTGTGTGAGAGACTTTCCTACACAATTCCAAGTAAATGTTAATATAGACCAACCATTCTAAAAAGTACTTGTGATTTGAGAAAACATTGCAGATTTGAGAAAGAATAGTAGAGTCATTCTGTTGCTAAAATTTCTCATTTCAAACTTGACAATTCTCGCTTCAAACAGACATTTCTCATTTCCAAGTTGAAAGTTAAAATGTCCAGTTGTGAATGAGAAATATCAAGTTCGATATGAGAAATATCAATTTAGAACTGAGAAATGCGGAGTTTGAAATTAAAATTAACGGATGTGCTACAAGTCTTTCCACGAATTTTCTGATGTTTAAAAACCAAGGACACAAGTCTACTAAAGAAATTATAATTTAATGGAATTCCTGACGATTTATTGGATTGAATGACACTTTTAATAAGTATGCATAAAGAAAATATAAGACACAGATCGATAACGGTCTCCGAATTTTGATATGTTCTCAAAATTAGCGTTTTCTGTGGAAAAAGATTGTTTCAAAGACAAATTTAGGAAGTACAAAACACTACATTTATCCGTCATATCACAAATATTTCCGACTTTGTATGGTTTCAGAGGAGTTGCGGCTCAATGAAATCGGTCTCTTCCTTTAGTAGTATAGACTTTTGTACAGTGTTATTGTAATTTGGTTTATAATAAATCTATATGCAATAAAGATTAACATTTTTTAAAGTCCGTATTACAAGCTTCTAGTGAATTTATCTCAATAAATAATTAAAATAAGACCGGAGTTGCATTTGCATGTTTATCTCAAATAACATACTTAGTTTAACAGATAATATTTAAAATGTGCGATTGTGGTAACGAAATAACTTTTAATAAATCGGTTAATGGTGTAGATATATTATTGAATTTGTTACCTTCATCCACAGAATAGTTGCTTGTATTCCAACTAAATCAGTTCATACACTGTGTACTTTCAGTGTATTTTTCAACCTCTGTATATTACGTTAATAGAATATGCCAATTGTCTCCTAATAATCTTAAGGTTGATCCCTATAGATGTAGCAATTTTTTTACCCATTCAATTTTTCTTTTAATTTGCATAGATGTACTTTGCATTGACCTCTATCAAAATTTGAACAGAAAATATGATGTATTCAGGTTCGTTTCTATGGTAACGGTAACCAAAGTTGGCATTTCCATTGTATGAATAACTACATACCCGACGTAACGTTCATGGATTTTTCCAAGCCTTCGACATTAAAATGAAAGGTTTGTTCTGTAGACATCACACACATATGGTACAAAAGTGAATAAAACACAAACAATGGCAGTTGTATGCATATTTATTAATTTTGATCAAGAAACAATCACCATAGCAACATACAAAAAGAAGTTTTCTTAAAAAATCTAATTTTCTTGAATTTGAAAAAAATTGGTTCAATGATTTTTTTTCAATTTGACATATTATAGTCCAGACAATGTGCTTTCAAATAATAGACAGAAATATATGGATATTCTGACTATTTTGGTAACTATACACATGTTTGTTACACTTAATGTAAAACAAATAAAAAGCAAGACTGGTCCTTCAAAAATAATTAAAATAGTTTTAAAAGATAATCATTCTTGTAAAAATATGATTTTAACCTGAACAGACATTTTTAAGGATGTTTGCTCCTCTCTTTCAAAATAACAAGCTTTTTAAAAGACTGTATTACATTGATAGTATATCAATAAAGGAACTTAAAAAGCAGAAAATCTGATAGGTCCGCGTCCTTGTTTTTTAGATATAATCAATTGAAAATTTGGCGGAAAATGATTCTCTTTAGATGTTTCATAAATTTAACATTAGCTCCTTTTTTCTTTCGATAACTGTGCTTAAATAACAAGGATTTTATAAGATTTTGAAAAATGGCTTTTCAAACTATATATAATAAAATTATGAAAAGAAAAGTACGTGTTAGCAGGCAAAATTTTATTGGCTTTACATGGATAAAACCAGAGGATTCCGAATATCTGACAAAAGTCAAAAACAAGAGTAGCATACATCCTTAAAACGCGATACATGTCTTCATACAAAAAGAATATTTTATTTAGAAAAAAAACCCCTCGACAATGGCATGCTTGAAAAATTAATTGTTAAAAATTAGTAGATTTTGGGAAATTGTACTAGTATGCTAGGAAATATGTGGAACACTCTGAAAAATTGGCGAATGGAAAGAACTTTACCTTTTGTGTACATGATTTATTTCTCATTGTTTTTCAATATGCAGCAATGATTAGCATTTTTTCGAATACCGAATACAATATATCAGTCAAAAATAAGATTCTAATGGAAATATTTCAATAAAAAGTGAAAACACGACAATATGCATTTGCATTTGCATTTGCATGTATATTTCAAATAACATTTTAAATGAATGATTGTGATTTCGAAATAAATTTAATTAAGCCTGGTTACCCACGTGAATAAACTATTGGTTGTGTTACCTTCATCGTAAGGAGGGCTATGTTTATATTGTCCCCGCGTCATCAGTGTATTCACTATACATTATAGAAAGTGGGTTGAAGTTAGTCATTATAGATATGTTATGTAATTTCACTCTTTATAATTTCATTTGTCACTTACTTTCCCCATCAAAGGTTAAAATGAATAGAAAAATGAAATTAAGACAAACAAGAATGTTTCCATAGTGCACGGATGCCCCACTCGCACTATCATTTTCTATGTTCAGTGGACAGTCAAATTGGGGTCAAAAATCATATCATAGGGAACATGTGTACTAAGTTTCAAGTTGATTGGACTTCAACTTCATCAAAAACTACCTTGACCAAAAACTTTAACCTGAAAAACTTTAACCTGAAGCGGGACAGACGGACGGACGAACGGACGAACGAACGGACGCACAGACCGAAAAACATAATGCCCCTAGGTGGGGCATAAAAACCAAGCATGTAAAATGTAGGATAGTGGAATGTTCATCTCAAAATTTATTGAAACAAGAATCTGTCCCCAGTACACGGATGCTCCATCCGCACTATCATTTTCTATGTTCAGTGGCATTTAAATTAGAAAGATCATATCATAGGGAACATGTATTCTAAGTTTCAAGTTGATTGGACTTCAACTTAATCAAAACTACCTCGACCAAAAACTTTAACCTGAAGCGGGACGAACGGACGAACGGACGGACGGACGAACAGACCAGAAAACATAATGCCCATAAATGGGGCATAAAATAGAATTGTCAAAATCATGATACTGTTTTGTAAACATCCTTTGCAAGTCCATCGACAATTTAGGCGGGAATCTAGATGTCTTAAATTATTTGTGTCGTTGGTTTGCTGTCTCATGAATCAGAAACCGTAAATAGGACGTAATACTACAGCAAAATGATAGAACAGACACAGATAAAACATACACAGAAGCAAAACAAAATGATTTGAACGAACCATGATTAACCGGGTAACAGATCAAGTTCTCAAGAAATGCATGGAATTCCTGTTCCAAGTAAAGTGTCTATCATGTAACTTTTGCTCAATTGCCATGGCGTTATCAGTTTATAACGACTTATGAGTTTTAATATCTCCATATTATAACCCCTTTCTAGCTCGTATACAAATCTAGTGATGAAGCAATGTTCGAAGAAGCTAGTGAAATATAGCCGATATTATAGACTTAATAACTCTATTTCATTATCTCCCGGCTTATGCGAATTATTGTTATTTTGTATATGATCTCGATTCTTCATATAATATGAATGTTTACGTGAAATATGAGTCACAAAAATAAGAAGATGTAGTATAAATGCCAATAAGATAACTGTCCACCAAATGACGTAGATGTTAACTATTATAGGTCACCGTACGGCCTTCAACAATGAGAAAAACCCATACCGCATATTAAGCTATAACAACTAATAAAAATCATGTACCTATCTTTTTTTTTAACTACGACTTTCTTAGATAGTGATACTTTCTTTCTCTTTTCCTTTTGAACAGTATTTTCTACTTTTCTCAACAACAACAAAATAGCACAGAGATGTTTTTATAAATTTTCCTTTAACGATTGTTTACACACCTTACCATCAAAGAGAGCACCGAAGGAAAATGAAAATGATAACTTACAAGTAAACTGTCGTACATGTCAATAAAACAATTAATTTGCATGTGTAATTGAGATGCGAATATTTACAAACAAATGTTGTAACATTTTCCATTTAGTCTTCGATTTTTGATAGCGGTCTCCACTTGTCTCTAGCATGTTAGGAGGGATAAGATATCCAGAAGTATCAACGTGTTGTATTTGATCTAAGTTCTGTTGGACAGTTGGTTGACATCCTGAAGCTTGGATTTCTGATAATGACGACACTTCATAATATTGCTCTGTAATAGAGTCTGACATTTGATGTGGTATTTCGTTGTAATTGTTCTGATCTCGTCGTGCTGTCAAAGATGTGAATGAAGCTTTTATTAATTTTCTTCTTTGAACATAGATACTGAAAAGAAATCATTTATATTTGATACGAAGCAAACAGATGCCATCGACAACATCTTTAAGCCAATAGTCACATTACATGACAGTGTCAACCTGATGTACTCTGCTGTGAAAACATCAACGAATCATGTCAACACTAACAACTATATTTTTATGAAAATTGAAGTGGAAGAAATGAATAAAGACGTACATAATTCTGGCTTTCGAAATTAGATGAACCTGTACCAGAAGAATGCATTACTGTAGAGATTTAACTTACTAACTGTATTTATAACTATAACTTCAAACAAGTGTTATTGTAGATACAGAAAGTCCACTTATTTAACTTGTCAAACAGAATTTAGATAAAAATTAAGGGAATCATAGTTTAAGCGAATGACAATCCTTCTTAGTTTAATGAAAATATAGGTAAGTTTTATTTATATATATATAACTTTGCAACTTACACGACCAAGAGAGAAATTATAATAGTTCTAGAGAATGCAGCGCCTCCAGTGGTAATTTTGATACACAGATCTGAAATGATACACAAATCTGCACTAACACACAAATCTACAATATACAATACTAAGCCTCTTGTAGGAGAATACACACTTTCAGCATGTTTTAAAAAGCTTGCATAAATTCTTTTAGGGGTTTGTAGACTGTCTATGACAGAGCAAACTATCTGCAAATATTCAAAATACCCTTTTCTCATAGATAACCGTAATCTACCGCCCTCCATCCCGACCTGTCCCACTTAGATAATCCTCCTTCGCGACTGAGTGATATTTCTCAAAAATACGATTTGGGTAACATGTGTTATATTCAGGTATATGGGCAACTTTTTCACAGACATGTAAGTACCTGTGCAAAGCCTAGAGCAAACTGTACATAAAGTGTATGTAGAAAAACAAACGAAACATTTAAGCCTTAGTTACTTCATAAACTATAAATAAGATCATTGATGTTCACAACCCCTTCAAGCCCCCATCTCTGAAAAAAAAAAAAAGACGCAATGATTGGTTAACAAATTATAACTATACTTTATAAATAAGTCTATTCAACCGAAAAGCAAGATTCGAAGGACAATTTCTAAATTTGTTAGCTTGATGAATAATACAAAGTTGGATAAGAAATGCGATCCTTTTCCATTAAGTTCCCTCAGGTGGAATCATTCTTCCACAGTAAAATGTCTTTATTTATATGTGATAAAATAGGTTTGATCAGTTTATGATATAAATATATATCCCTGTTTTAATGAAATATTATGTTAATTGAAATCTGTGACATCACTTCAAACACACAAATATCGATCCGAATGATGATGTTTTGCTTAAAAAATTCAGTAGTGTTCACATTCAATACACATTTGTAGGAACATTCCTAAAATAGAAAATGCTAATGTTTGTGTGAATAAGCTTATTTGAAACAGATAACAGATAAAATTTCGACCATGGATAATTCTAACAATTCAATGTATGCATTATTTTATCGTTCAGTTTATTTTTGTTTCATAATACATCGACTGAACCAAATATGGAATTACATAGTGCGTGAAATTTAATTCAAGTTTGTTGTGTAGTTTTCTCTTCTTTCAAAATGTATGGACTCTCATCGGTTAACCAGAAAAACGCAGTGTTATTCTTAGCACATTTAAAAGGGGAGAGTCTTAGTCGTTTATAGATATTTTTCGATGTTATTTTTTCGAAATTCATATTCAGTTTCACATGCTCTAGTTAAAATCCTTGAGATCGACCATTTATGTACATGTACCTATTACCATTAATTGAAGTAGGGAGTGGATCATTTTACAATCTCAAAAGACTTACGTCCACAAAATTTACGTAGAGAAATAAAAGCCAAGAATTTTTGGGGTTGATGCATGGCCTTAATTGTATAATATATAGAAAAATATGGCGCACCAAATGTATCTGAAGCAAGCACTTATATGGTATAAGGCAAAACGACCAAAATCTTAAAGAAAATAGTTTAGCTGTTTTCGCAGTAGCCATATATGTTTCTGAATATTCATATATATATCTGAGTCACAAGACTTATTGAGGAAAGCTTAAACATGTATATAACGTATCGCTTTCATTCCCATACCGTGTTTTGTTGTTTACTGTCATACACAAATGTATTTGTTTTGTGTTGTGTTAGTTATTCTCTGACAAGATGATATATAGAGAAGGGAGGGTAAAGTTTGCTTTGTCCAGTACTTTTAATATATTTTATTTATAAATAACAATACCTAATGTACGACTAATCGTCCTGCCAAACATTGATTCCGTTGTGGGTGTAGGTAAAGGCTATCATTTGTCACCGTTATTAGGGAACTGACATAATCTACAAGATAATAATGTATACAAGAACATTCAAACATTTATTGTTATGTGAAATTTGAGTGGTATTTTTATTTGATTTCTGTCGATTTTTAAATGCCATTTTTGTATTTTCAGGCAAAAACAATATAATTCAAGAGAAACGAAAGATACCAAAGGGACATTCAAACTCATAAGTCGATATTAAACTGACAACGCCATGGCAAAAAAAAAAAAGGAAAAGACTAAAAGACTTTAACAGTACGCAAAACACAGCACAGAAAACTAAAGACTGAGCAACACCCCTCCCCCACCACCCCCAAAAAAAAAAATAACTGGGGATGATCTAAAGTGCTCCGGTAGGGTAAGCAGATCCTGCTCCACATGTGCCACACGTCGTGTTGCTGATGCAAGTTCGACCCCGGTGATAAGTCTAATTCGGTAGTAAGTCACTAAGAAAACATGGAGAAAAGATACTAAAACTTTAAAAGGAAATTATTTCTATTTCAATAAATTATGTATCCAAAAGGAATCCCAGTAAATTCATATTTTTATGGTATACATATTGTTTTTTATTTCAATCCCTGGTATAGTCTTCATTTAACCACCAGTTACGAAGATATTGAGTAGTTAAGCTAAGCTCATTGTCGTCAGGTATCAGCTGTATCGGTGTGATATTTAAGCAGAAAAAACTTCAATTTGAGACGATACATGAGATTAAGACGGAATTAATGAAAATATAGTTTTATCTATGGCTATATCATGTATATTATGTTGTTTTTTTAATTCATAAAATGTCACTGCGAAAAAGCAAATAAAATCAAGATACCGCAGAGAAGTTTAAGATTTCCTTTTAACTGTGAATGTAAAGTACAGTCATTTTAAACATGGATTTCAACTAGAACGGGGTAATAATTCAGTGTTCAGGGTGTTAACTGGCATAAAATGAGACGAAAACTCTTGACATATGACTTCCTGTATTCAATGTTCATGTATTTATCACACCTACTGTTATTTTCATACATTTAGGATTTACTGCCCGCTGTAGTAAATTAAATAAAGAAGAATCATGAATACTTAAATAGGCATTACCCCGCCATATTCTGTATGTGCCTGTCCATGTATTTCAGTGGATGTCGTTAACTTTGTTATTGTTTATCATATTTGTTTCGGTTTCGGTATCGGCTTATGGGAAGCTATCTACTAGTGTTGTCAAGGTGTACATTTTAACTAGCCGGTTTCTCGGATAACCTTAGACCAATTAACCGGTTAAACGGTTGTCAAGTTTTTGTTTTAAGATCGACCTTATTGACAGCACCGTAGGAATGATACGATTTTCGAATTTTATATGACCTTATTCGTCATAATGGGGCTTGGATTGTTGCCTGCTCCTGAGAACCTTTAAAGCAGTAACGTGTTAGTCAGACCATGGACCGTAGCACAAATTCATTTTATTTCTTTTGATATGACTTAACGAGTTGGGATATATAATCACCGTAAGATTGGCCTTAATATAATAGTTCACCATTTTGATTATATTGTACATGACAATGCTATACCTTTTGAACTTTTTGGTTCGAGCGTCACTGGTGAGTCTTTTGTAGACGAAACGCGCGTCTGCCGTATAAAATTGTAATCCTACTTTCTATGATGAGTTTATTATTCAATGTATGTGAATGTTAGGATATTTCTCAAACAACTTAAACATAAACATTGTGAATGTATGTTTTGTCTTAACTTAAATGTAAAACGATAAGTACATGTACATGTTATTATAGAGATTTCAATAAAATGACATTACCTCGACATAACCAACCTATCTGACCGTATCTCGGCCTATTGCATTGAAGGATCACGGAGGGGAGCATAAACTGCATGAATTTTTGGCTCGTTGAATACACATACTTTGTTGGAATAGATGCTATTTAAAAATTAGCACAATCTGCTGTTTTAATTCTTTACATGTTTTGTTATTAAATTTAGGATGATTTTATTGACAACAAACTTTCAAGGGAATTATTAATTCAGTTACCGGTAATCAAATGCAACGATCATTACTTCGTCATTTCACTTGACCCATATATGTATCTCTCAAACTGTGAATTCTTAAAGCTACTAAATCAAAATTAAGTTTGAAAAAAATAGAAATAAAGGAATCTGAAGGGAGATGATATTCTCAATTTTGATTTATACGTTATAAAATTAAAACATGAGTTTCAAACACGCCGGATTGTAAAAGGTGTACACGACTTGTTTCTTCTATTTTTTAGCATACTTATGATAGTTCTATAACTTATTTCAAGATACTTTTGTCATAGGTAGAAATTCAGATTACTGTTGCAGTTGTAGAAATTTATCAAATGGAATTCTGAGAACGCATCTTCAAGACAAAATATGATTACACTTTACTGAATCAGTTAATTATTTTACTATTTGTTTTTCTTCTGAATTAAATGTTTGGCGTTTAACTTATGCAAATATGTATTAAAACGGACATATACGGAATATTTGATTGAAGTTTTGTTAAGTTAGATGATCATTTTAGTATTATGACCAACTTATGATAGCGAGGGATATTATATTTACGGGTCTGTGCATCCGTCCGTTCTTCCGTTCCGTTCAAAAATAAAACCTTAGAAATTATATACCAAATTAGAGTTTGACCCGGATTGAGTGGTGCACTGAACATAGAAATATGAGCATGTGAAGGGGCACTGTGTCTTAAGGCCACATATTCTTGTTGTAAATGTTTTGATTAATACATGTACATGTATATGTATCTTCCATATTCATAACTGTCTCTTTGGTCTTATGGTAGTGTGCTCGATTTGACAGTAACCCCTCAAAGATGACCGGGGAATAGAAATATGGTAACTATTGGTCTTGTTCCGACCGGCAGTTAAACCATTGCCAAAGTGGGGCGTCATTTTGGCTGTGCGGGATGTACAAGTACGCAGTCACGTCCGGTCATAGTGGGGACGTTAAATCCGATGCCTCTTGTAGAGAGAATGCCACGCTCTCTGCGCACGTTAAATATGCATGAAATATTTGCCACTGGACGTTAAGCAACCAACTATCAATCAATCGACAGTAGCGTAACTTGAATTTTATTTCTGGTGAAGCAAATGATTTGAATCTTGGCAGTCAAAGCCTCAACTTGGTTAAAAGATGCCAAATGCCAGTAGAGAGTGGACGGTTAATTGAAAATCTAAATTGCAAAATAGTTTACTGCATTTACAAATGTTAAGTGACCATACTCTTGATATGTCACACACTAGCACACAGATCTTGTCTATGAAAAATAAATCTAGTTTTGTGGAATTTTATCATGAAGTAATATTCGAATAGATATAAGAAGATGTGGTATGAGTGCCAATGAGACAACTCTCCATCCAAGTCAAAATTTATAAATGTAAACCATTATAGGTCAAAGTACGGTCTTCAACACGGAGCCTAGGCTCACACCGAACAGTAAGCTATAAAGGGCCCCAAAAATTACTAGTGTAAAACCATTCAAACGGGAAAACCAACGGTCTAATCTATATAAAACGAGAAACGAGAAACACTTATGAACCACATCAACAAACGACAACTACTGAACATCAGATTCCTGACTTAGGACAGGTGCAAACAAATGCAGCGGGTTTAAACGTTTTAATGGTACCAAACCTTCACCCATTAATCAATATATTTCAATGAAACTGTTGGTTAAAGGTTTAATTCTCAGTATTCAATTAAAAGCAGGTCCTGATCAAAACAAAAATGATTGACAGAATTATATGTACATGTATGACCTCCTCTAAAATGCTTTTGTACAGATTTGGGGATATTAAAGTTTAAGTTCCACTATGTCTTTTAACTTTATACGTTTAGCTTTTGTCAAAATGCATGGAATAGAATAACTGAGAGCAAAGATTGGTCGGTCAGGAGTCAGAATCATGTGTCCGGATAGGGTGACATGTCTTCCTGCGTTATAATACAAAGTTTGGTTCATATTCATCATCTCGTCCTAAATATGCATATGTAAAATACATATGCAACAAACACTATATACATGGCCCTGCATCCTATAAATACTTACATTTTGCGTTGCGCAAAATCGTCACTGCATTTGGAATTAAGTGTCGAAGAGAGCTGTTTTGACTGCATAACGCACTCAAAACGAGGATTTAGGGAGGGTCATGTTCAATAACAAGAAGTATTTTGAGATAAGAACTCGAAGTGTGTACATCTTGTGTAAAACAAAGTTCGGTACCGAATGCTTTAATGCATAAATAAACTGATGTGTGGTTATGTGTAGAAATATGGCTACCCTGACCTCTCTAAGACGACACTAATACTTAAATTAAGAGGGCGTTGTTATGAACATGCGCCGAATACGCATATACATCAAGTCAAAATTTGGACTTTTAACCAAGTGACCCTATACAGTTATAGTGCAAACTCTTTGAATATCTCATATAAGCCATATTTTGTTTTACATTTAAGGACAACTTAAAATTATTCAAAGTTGTTACATAAAGAAATCAGATCTTTTCTGCTTGGAATATGTTGTACATTTTATACAACATAGCTCTTCAACGTCTGTAGTTTTGATTTTCAAATATTTTAGAATTGAACATGTCTGCGCATTCGTCTTATTTCAGAAGCTAATCAGATTTGTTTTCGTTTGTTGTTTGCACATAATTCAGGCGTTTTGTTATGTCGCGGCTGTTTATAGGTTGCGATTCTGTATAGACAATGCAATTTCCATAGGAACTCCCTTTGCGGCTAAAACTGTGCCACTTTTACTAGGAAGTTTAGTGAAAATTATATCCCAGAACGGAAAGTTGGTATGCACTACCATTTTATTCAAAGGTGAAAATATAGGGCTGTGCGGCATATTTTCAACATTTATATGCCCTGAACTTCTAAGAGTTTAAACTTATACTAAAATTCTATACTACCCCTACCTCCACTTTTGGACCTAAGAATTAAATTTTAGGCGCTACCATTTTTTTCTATACTGGTAACATTCTCAAGTTATGTCTCTATGAGATGAAACACAGAGATCATATCCGGGAACCAGTACGTTAACAAATTAACATATCTATGAATATTATATATCTCCCCAAAAGAGGAGCGGCTTGTGAAACAGCTGTATTTACAAAGTGCAACCTATAGCTTGCTATGCGGTATGGATTTTGTTCATTGTTGAGGGCCGTACGGTGAAATATAGTTGCCAACATCTATGTCATTTGGTCACTTGTGAATAGTTGTGTCATTTTCAATCATACTGCATCTCCTTATTTCATACTGAGTGTCAAACTGTGCATATGGCTCAGTAAAATTGGTACCGTTATTTCATCCATTAACAAATTGGCGTGAATATATTTTTTTATATTTTAAACAAAATATACAAGTACTATATTTATGTAGGTTTCCCAAAACTACTTGTCCTAATCACCATTATTCATAAAAATGAATAATATTATTAGACTTACTTGAGTCGGTTTCGTCCTTACATAAAACATACCAGTGATCTGAACATTCATTTGTCTAAGCTGGTAAGTCACTGATCGCGTAATAGCCTTCCTTAGGATCGCACCACATCGTTGATTGGATTCGTCTGTACGTAAAAAGCATTCATACATCATAAGTCACTGATCAAACAATTAAATATATAGGATACCAAATTTGAACTTCGTTCTAAACCAATCAAACACCAAAATAATGTCCGATTAAAATAAAATGGACCAAAAGTTAAAGTGCAAGTTAATTCAGTCATATTTGTCAAGAAAGGTCAAATCGATTACTTAAGGGCATACGATATAGTTTTGATCCCACGGTGATATTTTGACAAAATCTCCATACAAGCTATTTTTCCCGTAGTGAATTCGAATATGTTATAAAAATATACCTTCATGTGCTACTTTTAAAGATAAATTGGGCCGTAATTTTAGACATTTACTCAATGTTTCGGTAACTTGGACATTTCTATCTTTTGGAAAGACATACCTAACCTTTTGTTTCAAAAGATAAACACCAATGGTTTTTGCTAAAATTTTGGAATATCATCTTTACATAAGTATACCCTTAATTTGTGTAAAACTTCTCTGAAATAATTCCTTTTTATTAAATAATCATGATATATAAAAATAGCATTTTGCTGTATATATATATAATTAAAAAAAATCATAAAATTGGTTCAGATAATCTTCATACATAATCAAGCCAAATGTTATTTAAAAGAAAGGGTCCATGAACTCGTTTAAAAGCTATTGATTCAAATCAGTCGAAAAATGCATCTTTTCCAATCGTGTCTTCCTGGAATGCCTACATTTTATAAACAAGAGTGCACACGCTGAAATGTCTCGCCTTCTTTACTAACCATTATTATTATGTTGATAGTCCTAAATATAAAGCTTTACTACAACTATCACATAAACTTAACATGATCAAAGAAAATGAGTTCAAGGTCAGATAAACCAAACGAGAAATACATGTACACCTTACAATCATTCAATACACTAAATATAGCTGACCTATTGCTTATAGTTTCTAAGAAACAGACTTAACCAAGAAAACTAAACATTCATGACTAACCAATGAACCATGAAAATGAGGTCAAGGTCAGATGAATCATTCCAGGCAGACATGTACACCTTACAATCAATCTATGCATTAAATATAGTTGACCTATTGCTTATAGTATATAAGAAACAAACTTAACAAAGAAAACTTAACATTGACCAATGAACCACCAAAATGAGGTCAAGGTCAGATGATACCTGCCAGACAGACATATACAGCTTACAATCCTTCAATACAACAAATAAAGTTTGACCTATTGCTTGTAGTTTAAGAAAACAGACCAAAACACAAAAACTTAACACTGAGTAATGAACCGTGAAAATGAGGTCAAGGTCAAACAAAACCTGCGAGACTGACATGTACATCATAAAATATTTTCATACACCAAATATTGTTGACCTATTGCATATAGTATTAGAAAAAAGACCAAAACTCAAAAACTTAACTTCGACCACTGAACCATGAAAATGAGGTCAAGGTCAGATGACACCTGCCAGATGGACATGTACACCATACAATCATTCAATACACCAAATATAGAATAACTATTGCATACAGTATAAGAAAAACAGACCAAAACACAAAAACTTAACTATAACCACTGAACCATGAAAATTAGGTCAAGGTCAGATGACACCTGCCAGTTGGACATGCACACCTTACAACCCTTCCATACACCAAATATACTTTTGTTGGGCAATGTATGACAAATATATGTACAAAACCTCGCCCGTAATAATAAATTATGTAATTCATTGACCGCTCCCGACATGTGTAACTTCAAGGCATATTTTAGCGGCGATCGATGTCTTTCAAAATTACTTTATTTTTATCAATAGTACCGTTTAAGTCGACGTTAGGGCCGTCTTGACCTTGTTGTAGGGTATGAATGATTTGTTCATTGTTGAAGACCCTACATCAACTGTCAAGATGAAGAACAGGAATAAAAGCCCTGTTCATTGATAATTTTCTATGTTTTCTATGTATTGTGTGCGATTTTGTCCCATGTACATTTACTCCATATCCTTCCATTTTCTATAGACTAATTGCTTATAGTATCTGAGATATGGACTTGACCATATCAAACTTAACCTTGTTCACTGATCCATGAAATGAGGTCGAGGTCAAGTGAAAACTATCTGACGGGCATGAGGACCTTGCAAGGTACGCACGTACCAAATATAGTTATCCTATTACTCAGAATAAGAGAGAAATTAACATTACAAAAATCTTAACTTTTTTCAAGTAGTCACTGAACCATAAAAATGAGGTCAAGGACAATGGACATGTGACAGACGGAAACTTCGTTATATAAGGCATCTATATACAAAGTATGAAGCATCCAGGTCTTCCAAATGTAAATATAAAGCTTTTAAGAAGTTAGTTAACACCTCCGCCGCCGCCGCCGCCGGATCACTATCCCTATGTCGAGCTTTCTGCGACAAAGTCGCAGGCTCGACAAAATCTATTCCCGAATGTCTACAAAAAAATTGAATACATGTTGTTTTTAATAAATTGGTGATGTTTTAGAACTAAATTTAATAATAAGGAAAAGAGTAGTTTAAAGGTAAAAATTATTTTCACTTTAAAATATCCTTTTTAAAATAAAAATATAATTTAAATGAAATGGAATAGTAATATCAATTTTAAGTTAAACATTAATAATAAGAAAAATAGTATTAAAATTCAAAGTAAGAAATTAAAATCAAAACAAATAAATGAAAGAACGACTGTTTAAAAATAAAATGAGAAGATGTGGTATGATTGCCAATGAAACAACTCTCCACAAGAGACCAAATGACACAGAAATTAACATCTATAGGTCCCCGTACGGCCTTCAACAATGACTAAAACCCATACCACATAGTCAGCTATAAAAAGTCCAGAAATGACAAATGTAAAACAATTCAAACAAGAAAACTAACGCCCTGATTTATGTACAATATAATGAACGAAAAACAAATATGATATACAGCAACAAACGACAACCACTGAATTACAGGCTCCTGACTTGGGACAGGCACATACAGAATGTGGTGGGGTTAAACTTGTTTGAAGGTGCCAACCCTCACCTAACCTGGGACAGTGGTGTAACAGTACAACATAAGAACAAGCTATAACAATCAGTTAAAAGGGCTTAACTCATCAGATCGATACATGTACAAAGCAGAAATATATCTAACAAAAACACAGAGTGGACGTGGCAGGGTACTTATACATCCCAACAACAAAAAGATGTTAAGTACAGATCTGAGAGTACTCGCAGTTACTGACAGCTAGTTCAAAGCCAATAACAACTAATAAATAAAAATCTTTCATCTAAGACTAAAATAGTACATTTATAAATAAAATCATATTAAATTTAAAGTATTATTCATAGAAATATTTAATGTATGAGCAAACCAATAAGAGAAAATACAGGAAAATTAAAGATATACTCTCCAACCAAAAGATCCGACACCAGAACGTAGAGATTTCGACAGTTCAGTTTGTGGATGCTGTTTCATACCTCCTTCATTTTGACTAAATTGACAATATGGTGTATACTTGCGATGGCACTATGTTGTAAATTTCAAAGACATGTATGCTTAATTTATTTGTGATTGTGACAAGTGCTTTTGATATTTATGTGCTTTTTCTTATCTTGAATATTATATATATTTTGATCAATTGAACACGAATAAATATATATTCCTTATTTTAGTTATCTTTCGTTTACATTTACTGAGCTGTCAAAGAAGAGTGTTATTATTCCTTAAAAATAAATCATTTCAAACATACAGAAAAAATACAAAATATTAATTTATTGCAAACAAACAGGAAAATAAAAATATTACCTGAAATTTTAATTGGGAAACTCAGCTTACCTGCACAGATTATAATTACTGTTTGTTTTGACTACACTTAATTTTAATAAGACACTATTCCTTGCATGCCTACAATTTTTTTACCTGTATTTTGTCGGCAGATCAAAAGGTGTAGGCATTCAAGGAATAAAACTTTCAATATATCACAGCTTGACGTCTTTTAAAGTAACATTTAACGTTAGAAACGGCATTACCGCCCCTGTAACTGTATCGTATGCCCTTAAGGATAGAACCAAACGGATTTTATAATCCACCCCAGCAGTTCAAAACCATAGAATAAGAGGACATCAACGAATCCCGAATGATAACTGACCCTCTACGTAAAAGTACATAATATGGATACGGACCAGAATACAGATGAAGTTAATAAAGATAAATGAAGTACTTAATAAATTAATGAGTTATATATCAATCTGAACAATTGGAGAATGAATTCACGATGGCCAATGCATTCGTTATAGGAAATATAAATGCGAAAATGGAATTAAAGAAAGCTATTAATAGGTAATACAGATTGTAGACATGGAGTTAATTGAGAAATGCATGATAATAATGAGATATTGTAACATGAATGGTAATTTTCCTTTGATCTTCGAGTGAGTTAACTTCGGTTATTTTTAGAGGAGTGCGTTAACTGAATGATTTTTTAGTTATTGCACTCTCCAGTCCCGCCGTGTGTCGCTTGTCATAGGAAAAGCAAAAAATGGGAGGAGCTTAGACCAGTGCTCTAACTTCCATCTCAAAAGTTGTTATTTCACTGTCTAGCTCCGCCTCCTTGGCCTAGTAAACTATGAAATCAATGACCATAAAATCTCCTAATAAATGTAAACAAAATGCATACACAACAATATATCAAAACAAATCGAGAAAAAAAGGGGGAGAGGGGCTTACCCATACACTAGCCAAACTTGTAAACCTAACCCTAAATTAAAAATGGTTCCCTATACATTGTACTTGAAACAAATGAATGCTCGAGGAGAGCTACAAAAAGGAATAACGTGGTCTATAAACGAAGAGGCGATATTGATAAATTGGTGGATACTTGTTTTTATCGTGCCAATATAAATATTCCAAAAAAATTGTCACTGGAATTTTAGTCGTTTAATTTCCTCCACTTAATGAAAGAATAAAACGGAATGTAATAGAAATGACTATAAATTTTCCTACTGTTATTTTGGTTGGATACCTGTTTTTATCGTGTCGAAATTAATGAAAAAATATATGTCACTGGATGTTTAGTTATTTTCTTCATTCTATAAATTTAAGGCCTATCTCCGTGAATTGATCATGCTTCAAATTTTTGTCCCTGGATCTTACACGCATTCAACATGCAACCATTGCAATCAATTAACCGATCTGGGAATGGAAGAATAGTATTAATTACCTTCATAGTTGGTATTATAAAAAGTTTCCTTCTTATCACAACGATAAAACTCCTTTGAAACTACACGTCATTTTCGAGTTGAAGGGCAGATAAACATCGTATAAAATTTTGCATCCCCCCTTTTCAAGAGTTTTTGGGGAGAAAACATATTCTATAACACGTAAATGGCTATCGAGCCTGAATCCCACGGCAACAATTCATTTAAATCATTAATGTACCTGTATCTGACACACAAATCCATCTGACATCTGCTGCATGTGTTAAATTTCTGGAAATCATATATAGTATCACGCCACTATTTGATCGACATATTGAAAAGTACAGTAAAGTTTAATTGGTCAACATTTAACCTTTGACGTGTGTCATAGCCCATTAATGTTACAAATCATATATAGTTAAGCCTTACTCATTAACATATTTAATGCACTCAAAGCTACGCTTTTCGTGAATTAAATACGTTAATTCGTAAAAGGCGTGCTATATATATATAACATGTCTTTCGACTATACTTATAAATAGAGGCTTTGTATTCGCAACTATATTGTTAACATACGCATTCGCATATGCACATCACCAGACAGTCAATATATATAAAAGCATACAGAAAATATCATTAAAATTTGATATAAGAAATAGAATGATCAGCACTGTAATTCATCGCATACAGTGGATATGAATTAGAACTCGGTACAAACCTACTGATCATTTAAAACTGCAGAGATGTAAATAAATATATATAAATAACAAAACACATTTAATTTAGTAAATAAATACACGAAAACACTTACACCAAAATTTCCATGAAATTACAAAGAAAAGTTCTGTTCTTTCTCCCTCTATATGACGACACGCACGATGTTGGTACGAATTTCATTTTGCTATAGATTAGCATGAAAATAAATACGTAGACTGGTCAGTTCGATAAAAATATAGTGATTTCTGGTTGAGTTTATTACATTAGACTTAAAATAACGAAAAAAGGAACCTAAATTTAAAATATCAAGAATTATAACACTTAATTATCCCATTTTACGCAAAACGTAATGTCCAACGTTACATTTTGTGTGCAAATGATTGAGTTCCGTTTCTTTCCTACGGTATTTTTTTCTGATCATCGTAAAACTTCACAAGAGTGTTGCTATTGTTATTGATATTCGCGTGTTAAAGCGAAATTAATATCACTGAAACCGTAAACCGGAAAATGTTATTTTGAAAACGGTCCGAAAATGTCCAAGCATATGCAAGGTAAGCATATAACGGGTTTGCGCATTTATACCGTGAAATTGGAAAAGCTGAGAGGAAAATATTTATGATATTTTGAAAGTTTTTACTTTTCTCCTGGATCATGAGATTTTTTGCAGGAAACAATGCGTATAGTTTCTATTGCTATGACTTCAAAAAGTATAGCCATCTTGTCCCAACGAAAAAAAACGCTGTATTTTCTTTACAATTGAGGTTTTAACCGGCTGTATATTAAATAAACATAGTTAGATCATAGAAAATAAAACTTGGCGGTAAAAGTTTTTTCTTTTTCTTTTAAACAATATAGTGTTTAACATTTGTTCGATAGGCAACAAGATTTTAGATCGTTTCAAAAGTATAGCTGTTTTGTCCCAACGTTCGCAAAACGTAATTGATGTCATGCTCTGGTTTTAATTTTATATCATAATTATTTGTTTCCAGTTTAATTCGAATGAAAATAAAAATATAAGTTATAATATAACCAATGTATGATAAAGGAAAAGTTTAAGTTTAAATTCAAATGTTGACCAAATGAGATTGATATAAAAAATATCGGGATCTTAGTTTTTTTCAGCACATTCATGACATTTGTTTTATTCAAGGAACGTTGTTTATCTGCAAGTTTTAAATCATCAAAAGCAACATGCATATGTTTTGTTTGTTAATAAAATTAAATAGAGAAAACCATTGCTGGCAATTATAACAAAACAAAGGATATGCATAATGCCACAAAAATACGGAAATCAGAAAAACGTGAATCCAAAATGTTTAACTACCTAGAAATTTTGCGACAAAGAAGGCATCGGGAAATGATAAAATATAGAAAGGAAACGGAAACGGAAAGAAATGCAACAAAAGGAGTATGTATAAACATGCAATAAAAGGAAAATAAATTCAAAATCTAATTTATATTAAAAGAAATCTGTATAAATTTGGAAATTAATGTATGATTCATTAATGCAAACTGCTGCCAAAAGTAAAATTATCAATTGTGGCCTGGAAAGACTGACATCTCCTATAAATGAATATTCATTTAAAAATATGTGTACGACCACTTTGAGTTTTATTTGTTAAACTATGCATTTTCAGACAAACCGAAATCGGTTACCAAATTCACAACAGTAAATTGACCTCATCAATTATAAGCTCGAACGCTTGAAACGTTCTTTGTAATCGTCGAAATCGCTTGTCATTATGAGGAACGTCGTGTAACGCTAAGTAGTACCAACATCGTGCGCAACGTCTTTATATTTTTTAATCAAAGTATAAGAATCAAAATTGAAAGTCAACGGTAAAACATCGGAATAATTTACAGCAAAAGACAAGGTCATGGTATAAACTGATCAAAGATATCAAGATTACACAAGCAAGATGCGCGATTCTTCTACACAAGACTCATCCGTTATGTTCAAATAAAAACAGTTGGAAAACAAGATCCAGATCAATTAGGGAGTTGAAGATCACTGACAACCAAAAACTACAAAAACGCTGTGGTAAAAAAGACCAAAATGAGAATATCATTAATTTCAAACAAAGGAGAAGATTTGCTTCCACAGAGTAAACATTTCTCATAATTTTACAGGTTAACTTTAAAAAATGCATAAGAAGAAAACTAAGCTAAAGAAAATCTGTCATAAAAAAATGTGTTTTGTCGACCATTTTGGAACGATAAGAACAATAATGAAATATGAAGCATCAGAATATTTGTTTTCTCTCTTTATGATTAGTGCTGTTCTATGAAAGTAAGAAAATGTTGAAAACAAATATTTTTTTAACCTTTTCAAGTACAAAATGGTCTCCTAAGGAAAAGGTATGACAAGGCCATGTTTTCTGGTCGCTTCAATTCGAAAGTCTATAAGACATATAAATCCATCAAAAACACAATCTCTATATGAACTGTCATTAAAATCGAAACTTCTGGGCTCTAGGCCATTAAACTTTACTCAGTACTCGGAGTACAAAAACTGTGCTTGAAACACCAAATCCAGTATTTTGATGGGTTGATTTCTGAGTCGCAGTAAGATAATCGAGCTTGAAATTTTATGACCGCCAGGCCTGGTCTATTCGTTAATATTTTGCAATATCTTGCTTCAAATTGTCTTGTGCAAAACGTGAGTGCAAGTTAAATATCGGTTTGGTACTAAAATTTAAAAGCTGTTATTCTAAATTAATTTGACAATCATCTTTTATTTAGCTAACCTGACCTGAAGGTTCAAGTGAGTTTTCCTCACCACTTGGCGTCAGTCGTCTGTCGTCCGATAACCTTTACGAAAATGTTCTCCTCTGAAACAATAGGACCAATTAGAACGAAACCTGACCACAATCATCATTAAGATATCTAGTTTAAACAATATGTCCAATGATCCCGCTTGCCGATTAACATGCCTGACTTGAATAAAAAACATAGGATAACATGCTAATTTTGTCTATTATATACTATCTAAAACCGATATTATAGATAAAGAAAATCTGACAGGGCAAAATGTTCAGAATAATAAGATCTATCTACTGTCCGTTTACGTCAAAATGTCAGACGACTTCTCATAGGAGTTATTGCTCTTAAATTACATTTTTTACCCATTTTTTTCCTACTTGCCAATTATCTTAAAACTGTAATAGATAAATAGAAGTTTTAATGAGCAAAATGATAACCGTGACAAGATTGATAAGTATGTTGAATGGCCGAATATGCCAGTAAACTCTTTATTGAAGTTATTGCTCTTTAATTGTAATTTTTACGCATTTTTGCATATTTGGTGAAAACTTTAATGGAAAAAAAACCCAGTAAAGTTCAGCTAGACTAGATCCACAAATAGGTCAACAGAGCCGAAATTGTCAGTCAATTCCTTACAGGAGTAATTGCCATTAAATGAAGAATTTGGTCCTTTTTCCATTTTGACAAAGTTATAAAGAGAAACTATAAACAGTAAAAATGATCAGCAAGACCACGATCAACAAAAATTATTTTTAGTCCAGAAGTGTATTTTAAGTCTAGATTATTTTGAAGATGCACATAAATCCAGGTGAGCGACACAGGCTCTTTAAAGTCTCTGGTGTCATTTGGTTGTAAGTTAATACAAAGATATAATATCCTGAAAAACAATGTTTCTTTCTTTTTCAAATTGAATTAAAATTAATTTTTAATAGCGTGCGAGTGCATTATACCGACTTAAAGACAAAAACAAACACGACAAAGAGGAGTAACAGAGCTGCAGGAGATAAAGAGAGAGATTTTTTCATGCAATATTTTATGTGAGAGAGAGAGAGAGAGAGAGAGAGAGAGAGAGAGAGAGAGAGAGAGAGATTCTTTGTTTGTTTTTCTTTATTACATTTTCTATTTAACCTATTAAAATTGACAGGCCGGATTGGGGTTGTGAGTACTTAAAAACTCTATAATCCAGCTACTATGTAACAAGAAGTGGACAATTCCAGGTAACTACACGGTCTGCAACATGAGCCAAAAACTATACTGTATACTATACATAAAAAGTTGCGGTATAACAAAAAGAAAATCAATTAAAAAAGGGAAAACCCTTGGCCTGATATATTTAAATTACAAATATGAACGAAAAACAAATACGGCAGACACCAAGCAGCGATGGTTCAAAGCCAAGTGTCAACCAGTTAATAAACCATGTTCTCTATGATTAAATAGTCAATCGGTACACATTGAACAGATTTCGCACAACTTTTAAAGTTACAAACTTTAAGTCTTTTGATCAGAACTTTCGAAATTGTGCAGATAACATACAACGTATAATCCTGTGCTCACAACAGTCAACGAAGGTATAACTCAGGCATTCAAAAGTCTCGTTGAAGATAATATTTGACAGCTCAGCATATAATATTATAAAGAGATCTAGGTAAACATGGCCTAGAAGAAGTGCATAATATATATTGTTTTCCTGTTGCAGTAAGTGGTAGTTCCTCAATAAAATGACATTGCAATGGTTGAATGTAGTTAAAAAATAAAAAAAAAACGACTTTCAGTTCAAAGGGTAATTATTTTAATTACATATGTGTAAATAATAATGTTAGCAGTTTCCCTCCTCAGATCAATGTTTCTTTTTGAAAAGAAAAACATAAGACACAATTGAAAGCATCGCAGCTACCCTCTTCATTGCAACATACTTTTTTTTATTAAATATTGCCGAGATAAGAATATTGACATGAAAAATTGCAGATCAATTTAAATGAAGAAGATACACTCTAAATAAGTTTAGCATAGTCCTATCATTATATGATTTAGTGTTTCTTAATTAATACGTGTCGTAAACAAAGTTCTGAGTTCAAAAAGAAATATCCTCTCCACACGACTGTCCGTTCAAAATGTAAAATTATTTGAGAGTAGTATCCACAGAGAATGAATATGAAAAAGTTTTCTTTTAATACAGTCTTAATTTTCAGATGAAATTATAAACTATTTGCGTGTTAATAAGTTTTAGTGTATCTCTATGCAGTGAGTCGTCTCTTTGGGTCCAAGGATTTAGCGGGGGCGGAGGAATTGCATTTGTTTTATAGTTTTGAAAAAAAAAAAAAAAAAAAAAAACAGCTGTTGGTCGAATTTCCGTCAAATGAGTACTCACTCTTATTTCCAGAGTATTGAAATAGAGTAGAACATTACACTATATTCAGAAGCAGCTATTTAGTCTGTTATGTATTTCCGAGAGAAAATATTTTTCCTGCATATTTCGGATAAGAGTTTTTTTTCTTCATCAAACTAACATTGCAAGGTACCTAAAATTAACAAGTGTCTCATAAGAACCTGAATGGCTCACATGGCAATAGCCATGTTAATATGAGTTAAAAAAAAAAAAAAAATAACAGTCATACACGTAAATGCATGATATAATGTTTCATGAAACATATCACTCAAGGATATCTTATATTACTTTCCGATAAAGACTTAATCTGTGAGTGAGTGCACCCAAAAGGATACCCTGCCGTACAATTCTATTTGTAAAAAGAAAGAAGATTTCTTTTTCTCAACTGTAATATATTAGACCGGGATAATGATCCTTTTGCACATCATCAGGTAGTGTTATACAGCTGTGGAAATTTTCATGAACTATCTGCCCAGCTGTTTAGGGGAATGAAATGCTTACAATCCACAACGGTAGATAGGCCGACGGACATATATATTTATTCGTGTAAATACACATTAAAACTTTGTTTGCGGAGGTACAACTATTTCTTCCAGTTTAATGATACAAACATAAAATTAGTTTCGAGCTTTAAAACTTAAAAAAAAAAAATCTGCGGAAACTCTTAACGGTCTAAGACCTACTTCATCGACGGACCTAGAGTGTTTCTTTTGCTATGCATCACCCTGTCATGCAAATCTATACCCAGTCAAAACAGGCCACAATAGGGAATAGAACACAATCGGTATATGTTGATATCAGATGACTATTTGGCTGTCATTAGATATGAGACCATGTCCTTCGTGAGTTGAGACACAAACACATCGGTCAGCAAACTCATGATAGTGACCGCAAAACTTGTCGATTTCTGTCTCTTGTGTAGTGTCAATTTCTGCCGGTCTTCCTCATAACCCTTCTGTAGGAACATTTCTGTTCGGATCACTCCCAAGATAATGAAGTGGTATATTGTGAACGTGCACGTAATTAAATTATCTATTGAGATAAGTAAACGATGTGATAGAGAGAATGTTATTACTGCAAATGGAATGTTGAGAATAAGAAAACAGAAATGGTCACGTTTTTAATAGATCCTTGTTTGCACGACGAGTGCCACATGTGGAGCAGGATGTGCTTACCCTTCCGGAGCACCTGAGATCACCCCCAGTTTTTGGTGGGGTTCTATGTTGTGTTTTGTGTACTTTTATTTGTCTGTTGGTCTTTTTTCTTTTTTAGCATGGTGTTGTCAGTTTATTTTCGACTTATGAGTTTGAATGTCCCTCTGGTATCTTTTGCCTCTCTTTTGCATTTGCCCATCACAAATATATGAAAGTGACACTTAAGATCTTGGCAAAATGTTTTTTTAAGTACGGTAAAGTATTATACGTCTTCATAAAATTTCAAAATCAATTTTGCCAACAGGTCGGACAATTAGCATTGGAAAACAAAATTTGTGTGTAAGATTCCCATTTTTCCTATAAGATGATGAGTCTGATCTTTCAATTGATTCAGAGGAATTGAAGTGTAGATTGACGTAACACTTTATAAATTTCGTGCGTCCAAAGAGCTTTTCTTGAATTACCTTAATCAGGAACGCATGGAATTTATAAAGTGCTGCTTTCATTGTTTTATAACCAAAACATTTGAAAGCCAGGAATGTATTAAAACGTATCAACGTTAAAAGCTATATGACTAAAAATAATGTAAAGTGTGGGAAATCGTAAGTTTTAATATTGATGCAAAATTTTAAATATTGGAGATACACAACTGATGGAACATACCTGATTGCAATATTTTTGACGAAAATGAGACGGACGGAAGGACAATAACACTTAATGTGAAATTGATCGCAGGTGTATACGTTGGAGTCGAAGTTATTTCTTCAGGTAATCGAAATATAGACTTTTGTATATAAAACAATATTGCTTTTTTGATGCTTTATCTAATGGACTGGTTTGAATAGCCTGTGATAAGCAGTATCCATAAATATGGCAACACGTTGGTGTACTTTGTATTAAGAAGGAGTGTTTTTCGTTTCTTCCAATAGTGAACAATTGTTATTTGTTGATATTATTATGACTGGTGATGACAAAACAACATCAATGTTGTCGTTGCATTCATATGTAATATTATTTTTCTTCTTTTCTCCAAAATATAGGTCATTCTATATTCTTCAATCTTATTGAACAATATTATAGAAACACACGGATTTATTATCACATAGTAATGCATATTTCAGAATTTAGATTACTAACAAATACTGACCAGTTCTATTTAATTATAAATAATACTAATAATTGACGAGGCCGGGATAGGATATCGATATTTTCTGTATCCAACTAACAAATTTTACAAAATTTTCAATAATATATGATGGAATTTTTTTTAATTTCTTGTTTGTATGTGGTATGGTATACTCAATGAGGGGTCATTTATTAGATAAATATATTTTCGCTATTATCATGACTTTTATAGAAACATTGACATATATTCAAACTGGTTTAATTACTTTGAAAACAGGCATCCGTAATGAGAATATCCCAGGTTTTACAGTTTTCAAAATAAAAAAATAATCTAAAGTTAAAGAGTACAGGTCTGAATGTAAACACAAGTGTTAGAACTATTGTAAATATAAAATAAGAAGATGTGGTATAATTGCCAACAAGACAACTCTCGACAAGAAACCAAATGATACAACTACAGGTCAGCGTACGGCATTCAACAATGAGCAAAGCCCATACCGCATAGTCAGCTATAAAAGGCCAAGAAATGACAAAGGTAAAACAATTCAAACGAGAAAACTAACGGCCTAATTTATGTACAAAATAAGGAACGAAAACAAATGATACACAGCAACAAACGACAACCACCGAATTACAGGGTCCTGACTTGGGACAGGTACATACAGTAAAGTGCAATGAAGAATTTGAAGATTTAATTGGTTTTAAAGTACAGTGAGGAATTTGAAGATTTAAGTCATTTTCGTGATATCTTTTAAGATGATCATCCGGATATCTATAGTATTAGAACTTATTGTGTTCTTGACAACACTAAATATGCAACCATATTCCCAATAGCCAGTACGTTGGTATCTTAATGTAGAAATTATACATCTTGTAACTGAATGTTCAAGCTATGAACTGTATAATTGTACTAAAAGTAAGGTTGAATCTCGATCAGACAAAATTACCTTATTCGGTTTTGATGTGTTGTTAAGTTCGATTTTTGGGTTTGATGCTCACATACGTTTATAATGTACTTTTATTTCAAAACTTT
>CM029602.1:52426665-52546546 GCA_017311375.1 Mytilus coruscus
CATGTTGCACGGACCCGTTTTTGCGGTTCCTAGAGCCTAGGTCCCAAGTGTTTAAACACGGGAACTAGGCTCTCAATTCCTTTTTCGCGTATTCCTTAAGCCTAGGTATCAAGTGTTTAAACACGGGAACTAGGCTCTCAATTCCTTTTTCGCGTATTCTTTAAGCCTAGGTCCCAAGTGTTTCAACACGGGAACTAGGCTCTCAATTTTTTTCGCATTTCCTAGAGGCTAGGTCGCGTATTCCTAGAGGCTACGTCTCACGTGTTTAAACACAACCACTAGACTCTCAATTCCCTTTTCGCGTATTCCTAGAGGCTAGGTCTCAAGTGTTTAAACACGGCCACTAGGCTCTCAATTCCTTTTTCGCGTATTCCTAGAGGCTAGGTCTCAAGTGTTTAAACACGGGAACTAGGCTCTCAATTCCTTTTTCGCGTATTCCTAGAGGCTAGGTCTCACGTGTTTAAACACAGCCACTAGACTCTCAATTCCCTTTTCGCGTATTCCTAGAGGCTAGGTCTCACGTGTTTAAACACGGCCACTAGGCTCTCAATTCCTTTTTCGCGTATTCCTAGAGGCTAGGTCTCACGTGTTTAAACACAGCCACTAGACTCTCAATTCCCTGTTCGCGTATTCCTAGAGGCTAGGTCTCACGTGTTTAAACACGGCCACTAGGCTCTCAATTCCTTTTTCGCGTATTCCTAGAGGCTAGGTCTCACGTGTTTAAACACGGCCACTAGGCTCTCAATTCCTTTTTCGCGTATTCCTAGAGGCTAGGTCTCACGTGTTTAAAGACGGCCACTAGGCTCTCAATTCCTTTTTCGCGTATTCCTAGAGGCTAGGTCTCACGTGTTTAAACACGGGCACTAGACCTCTAGGTCTCAAAACACGGGCACTAGACTCCCTTTTGCGTTGTCCTAGTGGCTCGGCCCCATGTGTTTAACCAACCAACTAACCAACCTACCTACCAACCAACGAACCATTACATGCATGTTTCGGTCCCTTGTGTTTAATACGGGTCCAAGATCTCATTAGTTTCGTGTTTGCTTGTTTCAAGCGACCCTATCTCACGTGTGTAATAAGTCAATCAATCAATCAATCAATCAATCCATCCATCAATCAATCAATCAATCAATCAATCAATCATGTTTCGGAGGGGAAAGACCGTTAACAATTGTTTTTAAAACAACTGATTTATATTTCATATTAATGTTTTATGTGTCAAAAAGTTGTTATCTATTTACTAAACATTGAAAATATTATCGTATTTTATAGCTGATGTTTATGATTAAAAAAAACTCTATATCACGGCACCCCCGTTTTCTTAAAACAATAATTGAAAAATTCAAAACAATGCGAAAAAAGTAAAACAAAAACACAAAAATATCGTTTTCCATTCATAATACGTAACAAAACAAGCTACTTCTTTCAAAGGTAAGCATACGATGTATATGTTTTGAAAACCTTATATAGTACACAATTTGCCAAATTTCCTCAGAGAAGGTATTGGCAAAAATCTGGATCGTTATATACGTATTATATACGTTTGTAGGGTTTTGGGCATTTGTCGTCTCTTTTGAAGTTGTGATCTGCATATAATAAAATCAAATAGTCCAAAAAAATTTAAACAACGACTCAATGATAAATTGAGTCTTTATCATGGTTTTTTCCTGAATACGAACACAAATTTTGCAAATTTCCGTATTACTATACCTTTTTCATGAAACAATTTTTACATATAACTTTGCATCGCAAAATCTGTAATCTAACCGCAGTCTAGTAAATATTGTCTAGCCTGTTGGGAACTTAGCCCTCGTTGGGACTGAGTGAAACCCGAACGTTCGTTGAGGCGTCGGGATAATTCTTAGATGCAACTATTCCCTTTTCCCTCCTAGTAAAGTTGTAATATAAAAAGGGGGATGGTTGAGAAAAAAAATAATTAATTTACCCCAGTTACATTATTCTAAACGTGTATGTGTGTCCCAAGTTGTCGTTTATTGGTTGTATGTCATATCGAAATGTACCCCCCTTTTCCCCCTTCCCACCTTTATTTAGAGATATGAGTGTTAATAGCAGATCTTTGATTGTTTCTGTTGAATTTATATATATCTTTCATGGAATCGAGACAACTGAGAACGAGACATATTGTATGGTCACCGGTCTATTTGTCAAAGACTATATTTCTGCATCAAGATGTTTATTTTTGTTATCGGTCGTTGGGCTGCTGTTCCATTGACGTATAACCCACATCTGATTCTCTCTCTATTTCACACCTCATTATCCGTGTACACTGCTGGCAGAAAAAAAATAATATACAAATCTGACAGCACTTATAAGACATATTGTTAGGACAATCTTTCTTTTGTTGAAGACTAAACGTCTCCCTCTAGATGTCTTTTGGTTATTTCTGTAGTTGAGTTGCTGTCTCATTGACGTATATCTCACTTCTTTTATTCAAGCAGCACTTGATTTTGCGTGTGCACTGATGACTGAATTTTCTTTTTTTGTTTTGTTTCAAAGATAGCGGATTAATTTGTTTGTTTTCTGCTTTATGTCACAGTGGCAAATGTTTCAAATAAAGTGGCAGTCATTTCATAGCAAAACTATACCTTATCCGGACGACTTGATTGTGCTGAAAAATTCAATATATCTTTAGTTGCTTATCAGAGCGCACTGGTTCCCGAAAGTTGGGTAGTATAAAAACAGGTACTTCTGATATGAGCAACAGGGCAAATATGCCCTATCATAATTTCATATATTTATTTTATTATTCATGACAAACTTTCATCAAGGGTTCTACAGTGATCCCAAGACGTGGAGCTTTCATTTGATACCAACATTACCCATTTGGTTTTACTTTTTGACAAAGTTACAGCTATGCGTAGGAACTATTTTGTACTACTTTCTTGTATGTTCTTTGTGACCGGGCCCGATTAAGTGGTTCTGTGCCTTCTAGGTGTCAAGCGAAAAATAAAAGAATTACACACAAACTATCAATGTTGGCAAATTAGCGCAAATTACTTGCACGCTCTTCGTAGGTCTTACTAATTTTCTGGAGAAAATAATAAGCGAAAACTAAAAGAAGAGGGGGAAAAAATCTCCTTCTTTCGTGATTATATGTTTTCATATCAACAATATTCATACTCTTTTTGAAATGGTTTTGTGACTCTAAATAGAGCCGTTTTTTATAAGCAATTGTCTATGTTCTGTAATATTCTGTCTGGGTGTAATCACTTTAACTTCTCCTTCAGCATTGGTAACATTTGATTCTTCCTCTTACACTGCAGTATAGACCAATTTGTCATATCCTCTCACTGCTTTTTCATTAGACGATTAATTGAATTGTCTTCCTCTCTGCATGGTCAACTAAGTGGATTGTCTCTCCACAGTTCCGTTACATCTGGTACCATACTGACGTCAACTTCGACTTAGGACTTGTTTTTCCCGTTACGGAATGGTTATGTCAGTGTAACTCTGACTTCGACTTAAACAGACTTTAGCAGTTTTAATATTTTATCTTATTCTTCGTCTGTTGCCGATACCATTCTGTGATATAAAATGTACATCTACTCGGATTGACGGCATGGTACAACACTGTAACTCGCCTATTTAACGCAGGCCAGTTTTGAAGAAAGTCCCGCACTAAAATTCTAAGTTTCTTTGCTAATACACTTCACTATAATGCGGTCATATTTAAAACACCACCACTTGCTGACAATCTAATACAGTAAAAACAGTGAATTTCATACCGTTCAGTTATGTGTTGTTGGGTTGCTGTTTTATTGATGCATACCTTACATTTTCTTTTATTAGGTCTTTCCACTACCCATCTAGCCCCCTTTTTTTTTTTTTTGGAATCCCATTTCTATTTTATTATAAAATGCTAATCCTTCTTTTCTATATGAATAAACTTCCTTCTGAAATACAAATCCGTTCCTGCAAAAATCTGCTCCAATTCATGTATTTTGAAAATTAATCGATAAACGTTTTGTTATACATGTACTATAACACCAGCATTATTTTTGTGTGCATGCAATGAATGAGTCGACCAGTGGTCAGCGATTGGACAATAGTTTACCTGTAAAATAAATCGAGAAAATATATTTTCCGTTAGCAGTATAAATCACGTGCAGTCCGCTTGACGTTCCAATCTGGATTGAGAAATTAAAATCAATGACGTAGAAATCCCTCCAAAGTTCGTAAATAGTAGTAAAATCCTAGAATCAAATTTCTAAACATGCATTAAAATCAAATCCGTGTTCCCGTAAATATGTGTACGAAAAAAAGCATGCATGATCCGACATCAATGACCTGTAAATGAAAGAAAATTAAATCCGTTTGCACATTCTTTATACATAGGTGTGGTCAGGACGACGTCTCTCTCTGCAAAGAAATTAAATAAACAGTCTTTCTGTGTATATCGATCAGCTTGGTGACGTCACAATCACACCAACCATCCGGTGAAGCGCCTGCTACCTAAAATAAAATAGGGGTTTTCCCCTTTTCGGAAAGAATTAAAATAAATACAAAAGATCAGGTTCGATTTCCTTTAATTATAAAATTGAAAACAATGCACACACAATAAGTAAATAAGACACAAATACTGGGAAGCCTTATAAAAAAAAGAGAACATTTATAAAGGAAAATGCAAGGATACTTTTTGTAAGTGTGTTTAAATCCTTGCATGTTCCTACACATATCATAATTTGAATATAAATAAACATGTTGCACGGACCCGTTTTTGCGGTTCCTAGAGCCTAGGTCCCAAGTGTTTAAACACGGGAACTAGGCTCTCAATTCCTTTTTCGCGTATTCCTTAAGCCTAGGTATCAAGTGTTTAAACACGGGAACTAGGCTCTCAATTCCTTTTTCGCGTATTCTTTAAGCCTAGGTCCCAAGTGTTTCAACACGGGAACTAGGCTCTCAATTTCTTTTTCGCATATTCCTAGAGGCTAGGTCTCACGTGTTTAAACACAGCCACTAGACTCTCAATTCCCTTTTCGCGTATTCCTAGAGGCTAGGTCTCACGTGTTTAAACACGGCCACTAGGCTCTCAATTCCTTTTTCGCGTATTCCTAGAGGCTAGGTCTCACGTGTTTAAACACGGCCACTAGGCTCTCAATTCCTTTTTCGCGTATTCCTAGAGGCTAGGTCTCACGTGTTTAAACACAGCCACTAGACTCTCAATTCCCTTTTCGCGTATTCCTAGAGGCTAGGTCTCACGTGTTTAAACACGGCCACTAGGCTCTCAATTCCTTTTTCGCGTATTCCTAGAGGCTAGGTCTCACGTGTTTAAACACAGCCACTAGACTCTCAATTCCCTTTTCGCGTATTCCTAGAGGCTAGGTCTCACGTGTTTAAACACGGCCACTAGGCTCTCAATTCCTTTTTCGCGTATTCCTAGAGGCTAGGTCTCACGTGTTTAAACACAGCCACTAGACTCTCAATTCCCTTTTCGCGTATTCCTAGAGCCTAGGTCTCACGTGTTTAAACACGGGAACTAGGCTCCCAATTCCTTTTTCGCGTATTCCTAGAAGCTAGGTCTCACGTGTTTAAACACGGGCACTAGACTCAATTCCCTTTTTCGCGTATTCCTAGAAGCTAGGTCTCACGTGTTTAAACACGGGCACTAGACTCAATTCCCTTTTTGCGTTGTCCTAGTGGCTCGGCCCCATGTGTTTAACCAACCAACTAACCAACCTACCTACCAACCAACGAACCATTACATGCATGTTTCGGTCCCTTGTGTTTAATACGGGTCCAAGATCTCATTAGTTTCGTGTTTGCTTGTTTCAAGCGACCCTATCTCACGTGTGTAATAAGTCAATCAATCAATCAATCAATCCATCCATCCATCAATCAATCAATCAATCAATCAATCAATCATGTTTCGGAGGGGAAAGACCGTTAACAATTGTTTTTAAAACAACTGATTTATATTTCATATTAATGTTTTATGTGTCAAAAAGTTGTTATCTATTTACTAAACATTGAAAATATTATCGTATTTTATAGCTGATGTTTATGATTAAAAAAAACTCTATATCACGGCACCCCCGTTTTTTTAAAACAATAATTGAAAAATTCAAAACAATGCGAAAAAAGTAAAACAAAAACACAAAAATATCGTTTTCCATTCATAATACGTAACAAAACAAGCTACTTCTTTCAAAGGTAAGCATACGATGTATATGTTTTGAAAACCTTATATAGTACACAATTTGCCAAATTTCCTCAGAGAAGGTATTGGCAAAAATCTGGATCGTTATATACGTATTATATACGTTTGTAGGGTTTTGGGCATTTGTCGTCTCTTTTGAAGTTGTGATCTGCATATAATAAAATCAAATAGTCCAAAAAAATTTAAACAACGACTCAATGATAAATTGAGTCTCTATCATGGTTTTTTCCTGAATACGAACACAAATTTTGCAAATTTCCGTATTACTATACCTTTTTCATGAAACAATTTTTACATATAACTTTGCATCGCAAAATCTGTAATCTAACCGCAGTCTAGTAAATATTGTCTAGCCTGTTGGGAACTTAGCCCTCGTTGGGACTGAGTGAAACCCGAACGTTCGTTGAGGCGTCGGGATAATTCTTAGATGCAACTATTCCCTTTTCCCTCCTAGTAAAGTTGTAATATAAAAAGGGGGATGGTTGAGAAAAAAAATAATTAATTTACCCCAGTTACATTATTCTAAACGTGTATGTGTGTCCCAAGTTGTCGTTTATTGGTTGTATGTCATATCGAAATGTACCCCCTTTTTCCCCTTCCCACCTTTATTTAGAGATATGAGTGCTAATAGCAGATCTTTGATTGTTTCTGTTGAATTTATATATATCTTTCATGGAATCGAGACAATTGAGAACGAGACATATTGTATGGTCACCGGTCTATTTGTCAAAGACTATATTTCTGCATCAAGATGTTTATTTTTGTTATCGGTCGTTGGGCTGCTGTTCCATTGACGTATAACCCACATCTGATTCTCTCTCTTTCACACCTCATTATCCGTGTACACTGCTGGCAGAAAAAATAATATACAAATCTGATAGCACTTATAAGACATATTGTTAGGACAATCTTTCTTTTGTTGAAGACTAAACGTCTCCCTCTAGATGTCTTTTGGTTATTTCTGTAGTTGGGTTGCTGTCTCATTGACGTATACCTCACTTCTCCTTTTATTCAAGCAGCACTTGATTTTGCGTGTGCACTGATGACTGAATTTTCTTTTTTTGTTTTGTTTCAAAGATAGCGGATTAATTTGTTTGTTTTCTGCTTTATGTCACAGTGGCAAATGTTTCAAATAAAGTGGCAGTCATTTCATAGCAAAACTATACCTTATCCGGACGACTTGATTGTGCTGAAAATTCAATATATCTTTAGTTGCATATCAGAGCGCACTGGTTCCCGAAAGTTGGGTAGTATAAAAACAGGTACTTCTGATATGAGCAACAGGGCAAATATGCCCTATCATAATTTCATATATTTATTTTATTATTCATGACAAACTTTCATCAAGGGTTCTACAGTGATCCCAAGACGTGGAGCTTTCATTTGATACCAACATTACCCATTTGGTTTTACTTTTTGACAAAGTTACAGCTATGCGTAGGAACTATTTTGTACTACTTTCTTGTATGTTCTTTGTGACCGGGCCCGATTAAGTGGTTCTGTGCCTTCTAGGTGTCAAGCGAAAATAAAAGAATTACACACAAACTATCAATGTTGGCAAATTAGCGCAAATTACTTGCACGCTCTTCGTAGGTCTTACTAATTTTCTGGAGAAAATAATAAGCGAAAACTAAAAGAAGAGGGGGAAAAAATCTCCTTCTTTCGTGATTATATGTTTTCATATCAACAATATTCATACTCTTTTTGAAATGGTTTTGTGACTCTAAATAGAGCCGTTTTTTATAAGCAATTGTCTATGTTCTGTAATATTCTGTCTGGGTGTAATCACTTTAACTTCTCCTTCAGCATTGGTAACATTTGATTCTTCCTCTTACACTGCAGTATAGACCAATTTGTCATATCCTCTCACTGCTTTTTCATTAGACGATTAATTGAATTGTCTTCCTCTCTGCATGGTCAACTAAGTGGATTGTCTCTCCACAGTTCCGTTACATCTGGTACCATACTGACGTCAACTTCGACTTAGGACTTGTTTTTCCCGTTACGGAATGGTTATGTCAGTGTAACTCTGACTTCGACTTAAACAGACTTTAGCAGTTTTAATATTTTATCTTATTCTTCGTCTGTTGCCGATACCATTCTGTGATATAAAATGTACATCTACTCGGATTGACGGCATGGTACAACACTGTAACTCGCCTATTTAACGCAGGCCAGTTTTGAAGAAAGTCCCGCACTAAAATTCTAAGTTTCTTTGCTAATACACTTCACTATAATGCGGTCATATTTAAAACACCACCACTTGCTGACAATCTAATACAGTAAAAACAGTGAATTTCATACCGTTCAGTTATGTGTTGTTGGGTTGCTGTTTTATTGATGCATACCTTACATTTTCTTTTATTAGTCTTTCCGTCTTTCCACTACCCATCTAGCCCCCCCTTCTCCCCCCTTTTTTTTTTAGAATCCCATTTCTATTTTATTATAAAAATGCTAATCCTTCTTTTTCTATATGAATAAACTTCCTTCTGAAATACAAATCCATTCCTGCAAAAATCTGCTCCAATTCATGTATTTTTGAAAATTAATCGATAAACGTTTTGTTATACATGTACTATAACACCAGCATTATTTTTGTGTGCATGCAATGAATGGGTCGACCAGTGGTCAGCGATTAGACAATAGTTTACCTGTAAAATAAATCGAGAAAATATATTTTCCGTTAGCAGTATAAATCACGTGCAGTCCGCTTGACGTTCCAATCTGGATTGAGAAATTAAAATCAATGACGTAGAAATCCCTCCAAAGTTCGTAAATAGTAGTAAAATCCTAGAATCAAATTTCTAAACATGCATTAAAATTAAATCCGTGTTCCCGTAAATATGTGTACGAAAAAAAGCATGCATGATCCGACATCAATGACCTGTAAATGAAAGAAAATTAAATCCGTTTGCACATTCTTTATACATAGGTGTGGTCAGGACGACGTCTCTCTCTGCAAAGAAATTAAATAAACAGTCTTTCTGTGTATATCGATCAGCTTGGTGACGTCACTTTCACACCAACCATCCGGTGCAGCGCCTGCTACCTAAAATAAAATAGGGGTTTTCCCCTTTTCGGAAAGAATTAAAATAAATACAAAAGATCAGGTTCGATTTCCTTTAATTATAAAATTGAAAACAATGCACACACAATAAGTAAATAAGACACAAATACTGGGAAGCCTTATAAAAAAAAGAGAACATTTATAAAGGAAAATGCAAGGATACTTTTTGTAAGTGTGTTTAAATCCTTGCATGTTCCTACACATATCATAATTTGAATATAAATAAACATGTTGCACGGACCCGTTTTCGCGGTTCCTAGAGCCTAGGTCCCAAGTGTTTAAACAAGGGAACTAGGCTCTCAATTCCTTTTTCGCGTATTCCTAGAGGCTAGGTCTCACGTGTTTAAACACGGGAACTAGGCTCTCAATTCCTTTTTCGCGTATTCTTTAAGCCTAGGTCCCAAGTGTTTCAACACGGGAACTAGGCTCTCAATGTTTAAACACAGCCACTTTCAATTCGCGTATTCCTAGAGGCTACGTCTCACGTGTTTAAACACAACCACTAGACTCTCAATTCCCTTTTCGCGTATTCCTAGAGGCTAGGTCTCAAGTGTTTAAACACGGCCACTAGGCTCTCAATTCCTTATTCCTAAAGCGTATTCCTAGAGGTATTCCTAGGTCTCAAGTGTTTAAACACGGCCACTAGGCTCTCAATTCCTTTTCGCGTATTCCTAGAGGCTAGGTCTCACGTGTTTAAACACAGCCACTAGACTCTCAATTCCCTTTTCGCGTATTCCTAGAGGCTAGGTCTCACGTGTTTAAACACGGCCACTAGGCTCTCAATTCCTTTTTCGCGTATTCCTAGAGGCTAGGTCTCACGTGTTTAAACACAGCCACTAGACTCTCAATTCCCTTTTCGCGTATTCCTAGAGGCTAGGTCTCACGTGTTTAAACACGGCCACTAGGCTCTCAATTCCTTTTCGCGTATTCCTAGAGGCTAAGTCTCACGTGTTTAAACAAAGCCACTAGACTCTCAATTCCCTTTTCGCGTATTCCTAAAGGCTAGGTCTCACGTGTTTAAACACGGCCACTAGGCTCTCAATTCCTTTTTCGCGTATTCCTAGAGGCTAGGTCTCAAGTGTTTAAACACGGGAACTAGGCTCCCAATTCCTTTTTCGCGTATTCCTAGAAGCTAGGTCTCACGTGTTTAAACACGGGCACTAGACTCAATTCCCTTTTTGCGTTGTCCTAGTGGCTCGGCCCCATGTGTTTAACCAACCAACTAACCAACCTACCTACCAACCAACGAACCATTACATGCATGTTTCGGTCCCTTGTGTTTAATACGGGTCCAAGATCTCATTAGTTTCGTGTTTGCTTGTTTCAAGCGACCCTATCTCACGTGTGTAATAAGTCAATCAATCAATCAATCAATCCATCCATCCATCAATCAATCAATCAATCAATCAATCAATCATGTTTCGGAGGGGAAAGACCGTTAACAATTGTTTTTAAAACAATTGATTTATATTTCATATTAATGTTTTATGTGTCAAAAAGTTGTTATCTATTTACTAAACATTGAAAATATTATCGTATTTTATAGCTGATGTTTATGATTAAAAAAAACTCTATATCACGGCACCCCCGTTTTCTTAAAACAATAATTGAAAAATTCAAAACAATGCGAAAAAAGTAAAACAAAAACACAAAAAAATCGTTTTCCATACATAATACGTAACAAAACAAGCTACTTCTTTCAAAGGTAAGCATACGATGTATATGTTTTGAAAACCTTATATAGTACACAATTTGCCAAATTTCCTCAGAGAAGGTATTGGCAAAAATCTGGATCGTTATATACGTATTATATACGTTTGTAGGGTTTTGGGCATTTGTCGTCTCTTTTGAAGTTGTGATCTGCATATAATAAAATCAAATAGTCCAAAAAAATTTAAACAACGACTCAATGATAAATTGAGTCTTTATCATGGTTTTTTCCTGAATACGAACACAAATTTTGCAAATTTCCGTATTACTATACCTTTTTCATGAAACAATTTTTACATATAACTTTGCATCGCAAAATCTGTAATCTAACCGCAGTCTAGTAAATATTGTCTAGCCTGTTGGGAACTTAGCCCTCGTTGGGACTGAGTGAAACCCGAACGTTCGTTGAGGCGTCGGGATAATTCTTAGATGCAACTATTCCCTTTTCCCTCCTAGTAAAGTTGTAATATAAAAAGGGGGATGGTTGAGAAAAAAAATAATTAATTTACCCCAGTTACATTATTCTAAACGTGTATGTGTGTCCCAAGTTGTCGTTTATTGGTTGTATGTCATATCGAAATGTACCCCCCTTTTCCCCCTTCCCACCTTTATTTAGAGATATGAGTGTTAATAGCAGATCTTTGATTGTTTCTGTTGAATTTATATATATCTTTCATGGAATCGAGACAACTGAGAACGAGACATATTGTATGGTCACCGGTCTATTTGTCAAAGACTATATTTCTGCATCAAGATGTTTATTTTTGTTATCGGTCGTTGGGCTGCTGTTCCATTGACGTATAACCCACATCTGATTCTCTCTATTTCACACCTCATTATCCGTGTACACTGCTGGCAGAAAAAAAATAATATACAAATCTGACAGCACTTATAAGACATATTGTTAGGACAATCTTTCTTTTGTTGAAGACTAAACGTCTCCCTCTAGATGTCTTTTGGTTATTTCTGTAGTTGAGTTGCTGTCTCATTGACGTATATCTCACTTCTTTTATTCAAGCAGCACTTGATTTTGCGTGTGCACTGATGACTGAATTTTCTTTTTTTGTTTTGTTTCAAAGATAGCGGATTAACTTGTTTGTTTTCTGCTTTATGTCACAGTGGCAAATGTTTCAAATAAAGTGGCAGTCATTTCATAGCAAAACTATACCTTATCCGGACGACTTGATTGTGCTGAAAAATTCAATATATCTTTAGTTGCTTATCAGAGCGCACTGGTTCCCGAAAGTTGGGTAGTATAAAAACAGGTACTTCTGATATGAGCAACAGGGCAAATATGCCCTATCATAATTTCATATATTTATTTTATTATTCATGACAAACTTTCATCAAGGGTTCTACAGTGATCCCAAGACGTGGAGCTTTCATTTGATACCAACATTACCCATTTGGTTTTACTTTTTGACAAAGTTACAGCTATGCGTAGGAACTATTTTGTACTACTTTCTTGTATGTTCTTTGTGACCGGGCCCGATTAAGTGGTTCTGTGCCTTCTAGGTGTCAAGCGAAAAATAAAAGAATTACACACAAACTATCAATGTTGGCAAATTAGCGCAAATTACTTGCACGCTCTTCGTAGGTCTTACTAATTTTCTGGAGAAAATAATAAGCGAAAACTAAAAGAAGAGGGGGAAAAAATCTCCTTCTTTCGTGATTATAAAATGGCTCACACCGAACAACAAGCTATAAAGGAATTAAAAGAAAGTACGATTTGAGAGTACTCGCAGTTACTGACAGCTAGTTAAAAGCCAAAACAATTAATGATAAAAATCATGCATCAGAGACTAAAATCAACTAAAACACATCCCAGGGATTTAGTATTTTAACGTCATGAACAGTCAGAGAAGACATGACTTGTGCAATGCCAAAATAAATGTATCGACAGGTAGTAGGATAGTGAGGAGCTACTTCTTAAGAGATAAAATTAACGTGTGTGTGTCTCTAAACATCCCGCCTCAAAAGAAGATACAACTTAGTTATGTTTTAATTTGCTAATGACAAAATCGATATTAGTGCCAATGTAAACTATATTCAGAGATCTAATTACAATATTGGTACGATAACCCTTACTTATAAGTTTGTTTAAAGGTTCGATGAGTTTACACGGATCACATAGTGATTTCCTCGCTTTAAGTACAATATTACCGTAAAATTTAGGATGTGAAATACCATTTTAATAAGTTGTCTACAGGTACAGCCAAATTTACTAATCAAATCTTTGTATCTATGAAAGAATTTAGTAAAAGTTTTAAGTAACTTATGGTATCGAAATCCCTGACACAATAATTTCCCAGTGATGCATTGATTACGTTCGTTAAAATCTATGACATCAGAACACACACGGGCATACCGAACGAGTTGGGATATATAAACACCGTATGATGGAGCCAAAGGCACATCGCCGTCTAAAATGGAAAATTAACAATAGGAAATGAAAAATCGTCTCTTTTGTCGTAAATTTTAGTATGTAGTTTCCCGTTAGAAATTGAAATGTCTAAATCTAGAAAAGGGCAACTGCTGCTGTTTATGTTAGATTTAGTTAAAGTAAGTTCTTTTGGGTAAATTTCGGAAGTATATTTAGAGAACTCTGGATTATTTAACGAAAAATATCATCCAGATAACGGTAGGTATTGTTGAATGTATCAACTAAATATAACAATGATGTTTTCATATCAACAATATTCATACTCTTTTTGAAATGGTTTTGTGACTCTAAATAGAGCCGTTTTTGATATGCAATTGTCTATGTTCTGTAATATTCTGTCTGGGTGTAATCACTTTAACTTCTCCGTCAGCAGTGGTAACATTTGATTCTTCCTCTTACACTGCAGTATAGACCAATTTGTCATATCCTCTCACTGCTTTTTCATTAGACGATTAATTGAATTGTCGTCCTCTCTGCATGGTCAACTAAGTGGATTGTTTCTCCACAGTTCCGTTACATCTGGTACCATACTGACGTCAACTTCGACTTAGGACTTGTTTTCCCGTTACGGAATGGTTATGTCAGTGTAACTCTGACTTCGACTTAAACAGACTTTAGCAGTTTTAATATTTTATCTTATTCTTCGTCTGTTGCCGATGCCATTCTGTGATATAAAATGTACATCTACTCGGATTGACGGCATTGTGCAACACTGTAACTCGCCTTTTTAACGCAGGCCAGTTTTGAAGAAAGTCCCGCACTAAAATTTTAAGTTTCTTTGCTAATACACTTCACTATAATGCGGTCATATTTAAAACACCACCACTTGCTGACAATCTAATACAGTAAAAACAGCGAATTTCATACCGTTCAGTTATGTGTTGTCGGGTTGCTGTTTTATTGATGCATACCTTACATTTTCTTTTATTAGGTTTTTCCACTTTTCCGTGGAAAGACCTATTGGTTTTGTTCTGAGTTTTTTTTTTTTTCTTCCGCCACATTTTGTTCTTGCGTAGTATTGTGGTTTCGCAAGATGTCGCTTAGATTTTTCGCATATGATATCGAACAGTTATTGCGCTTTTGAAACTGACCCTGTTTAACCGTACACTTTACGGTGTAAGAGTTATCTCCCCGAACACTGTTTTTCTTGTGGCCACTACTCCTTCGCAACCGTGAAAGATTACGACAAATTTATTTTACCAAATTGCTTGCTATATCTTCAAGATGATGAGTCGGTTGCACCAAAGTGCTCCGGAGTCTCCATATGAGAGTTATCTCCCCTTATGCATTTGATATAAGTGATATGCATATGAACTCATAAACCGTAAGCCGTTTAAGCCTAGAGTTGTTTTATTTGAGGTCCTCGGGTCCCAACTTAGAAAATTAGGTCAAGGTCAAAGGTCAAGGTCATGTTCTAAATTTTGACATTCACTTCAAGCTGCTTTTACTCAGAAAAAGTTAGGGGTAAAATTTTAAAAAATGTGATCAAAATGTTAGTCACGACATGATTTAAGTCGAGTGTATTTGTCGAAATGATACGCGTAATATTTTGGGTTTTTTATGCCACTGAAATGGAAAAATGAACAAATTCACTAATTATAGCTTCAAACTTTACAGCTCTCATGATGCGTACATGCAATTTATCTTTGTAAATCATCCAATGCCCACAACTACCCATCTAGCCCCCCCCCCCCTTTTTTTTAGGAATCCCATTTCTATTTTATTATAAAAATGCTAATCCTTCTTTTTCTATGAATAAACTTCTTTCTGAAATACAAATCCGTTCCTGCAAAAATCTGCTCCAATTCATGTATTTTTGAAAATTAATCGATAAACGTTTTGTTATACATGTACTATAACACCAGCATTATTTTTGTGTGCATGCAATGAATGAGTCGACCAGTGGTCAGCGATTGGACAATAGTTTACCTGTAAAATAAATCGAGAAAATATATTTTCCGTTAGCAGTATAAATCACGTGCAGTCCGCTTGACGTTCCAATCTGGATTGAGAAATTAAAATCAATGACGTAGAAATCCCTCCAAAGTTCGTAAATAGTAGTAAAATCCTAGAATCAAATTTCTAAACATGCATTAAAATCAAATCTGTGTTCCCGTAAATATGTGTACGAAAAAAGCATGCATGATCCGACATCAATGACCTGTAAATGAAAGAAAATTAAATCCGTTTGCACATTCTTTATACATAGGTGTAGTCAGGACGACGACTCTCTCTGCAAAGAAATTAAATAAACAGTCTTTTTGTGTTTATCGATCAGTTTGGTGACGTCACAATCTCACCAATCATCCGGTGCAGCGCCTGCTACCTAAAATAAAATAGGGGTTTTCCCCTTTTCGGAAAGAATTAAAATGTGCACGTAGGTTAAATAGTTATACAAAAGATCAGGTTCGATTTCCTTTAATTATAAAATTGAAAACAATGCACACACAATAAGTAAATAAGACACAAATACTGGGAAGCCTTATAAAAAAAGAGAACATTTATAAAGGAAAATGCAAGGATACTTTTTGTAAGTGTGTTTAAATCCTTGCATGTTCCTACACATATCATAATTTGAATATAAATAAACATGTTGCACGGACCCGTTTTCGCGGTTCCTAGAGCCTAGGTCCCAAGTGTTTAAACACGGGAACTAGGGGACTGTGCAATATTTATCTGAGGGTGGGGCCGGTGCAAACATGGACGGGGCACATACTTTTTTCATGCAAATAATGAGCGGGGCGAAAAGTTTTTTTAACAAACATTTGGCGGGGCACACACTTTTTAAAACCCCTTCGTGTGTGCATAAAAAAAAATTAAATCAGAGTATAAAAGATTAAAACTATTTATTAAAATCAAATTGAATAACAGCACCTTTAACATATCAATGGCTTGAGATGATGTTAGTTCATATACTTATATATTATCTGAATGCAACATGTTTAAAGGTCTAAATGTTCTTATCAATACATATATTTGTGATTTCTGTGGGAAAAACATAACTTAAAAGAAAAAAAACACAATTGAATCTAAAACAAAATAACCTAATATTGTGCTTCAATATATTTTTGTGTTTATGCTTTTAATAATCATTTAAAAAAATGAAATACTGACCAACATAATATATAAAATGTACATGTACAATATATATATATATATATATATATATATATATATATATATATATATATATATATATATATATAACCTATTTGTACACATGTATATTGTACTCACATTTTATTTATAAAAGTAAAGGAGCATCAAAGCATTAAACTCAAATGTATAAAAAAAACAAAGAATGTTGAAGCTAAAATAAGAAAAATAAATGTTTGGCACTTTAAAAAATATTAAATTGCTTATAGTACATTATTATTAAGCATTGTCTGTATAAATAAAATATCTGAAAACTATAAACAATGTTTTGTACATTAAACATAACATAACATATGGTAAATAAATGCTTAAACATAAAACAACTTCAATTGTATTGTAAATAAATCTTTAACATAAAAAATGTAATTCTTAAACATTAAAAGAATTACAACTTAATCTATGAAAAAGCTGAATTATGTCCCTTGGGAGTATTAATTTCCAACAAAAGTCCTTGCAAACAGTAGAAAATGAAAATTATATATGCCTGATATAATAAAAGATAGAAACTACAAAATGAAGCACTATTAAAATATTTGCTGCATGAATTGCCAAGAATGTGAACAATTCTTTACACAGGAGAATATAAATTCTATCTAAATTTAGCCTCAAGTGGGCCTCTTTTTTTCTTAGATGGACAATTTTAATACTGAAATGCTTCTAGTATGACTAAATATTGCCTTACTTCATAAACAGTACAAACTTAACCACAACATTTCCCGTTTTAATAGATTATGGCTAGAGAAATACCCCAGTGATAAATTTAAGGAATTACACAGCAAAGAAGGCAAATATCTCAGTTAAAAATATTTGTCGCGACTTGAATTCTGGTGTTTCCAGTTGAATTAATCATTGCGAAAGGTGAAAACAAATACAAAAGAACTATAGTTTGGGGCATTTTATACAATAGAGTTAATATTGAAATCCTAGAATAATGATTTATGTCAGTACCCATCAATTTGACTTATTATGATGAATCAGCACTTTTCTCAACACAGCATTGTTCTCAGTGAAAAATTTCTATTCTTTGTGATAAAAATCAAATGTACTAATCAAAAGCTTCAAAATAGTATAATATAACTGAAGTCTGATTGATTTTGATTTCCCTTGCTATCTTCAGTATAGGGAAAACGGTACTATTTATTCTGCCATATGCGGCAATACTAACATATTCTAAATTTACCACTTTTGTATAATAAAAACTTGGATAAAATGTGTGGTGTTAGTACTTCATTATTCTGTTTTAAAAATTGAAGCCAAATAGTATCATGACCAACTTCCAACGGAGTTTGTTTATGTTATCCATGCCCACCGTCATTTTACACCAAATTATGAAATTTTGGAAATCTTTTCGAATAATTCTCTAGAAAATATTTCAATAGGTTTCAAAATTTATATACACACTGCAGTTATTCATAGATAAATAAAAAAATATATTGTACCCATACATCCAATCACAGCGCTCCTAAGTTGACTTTCTTCACAAAAATAAAATCTTTAAAATATTGAAATATATGCATTTGAGTTTAAATATCATCTCTGATAAACATGTATTATTGAATGTTGTGCATTTTAGTTAAAAATATCATGTTTCCATATGTGTGTTTTATTTTTTTCCAGCAGGGCAAGGACTTTTTTTCATTAATTGAAGCAGGGCAAGAACTTTTTATAATAAATATTGGCGGGCATAAAGTTTTTTTTTTTTAAATATTTGCTGTACACCGGCCCCACCCTCAGATAAATATTGCACAGTCCCTAGACTCTCAATTCCCTTTTCGCGTATTCCTAGAGGCTAGGTCTCACGTGTTTAAACACGGCCACTAGGCTCTCAATTCCTTTTTCGCGTATTCCTAGAGGCTAGGTCTCACGTGTTTAAACACAGCCACTAGACTCTCAATTCCCTTTTCGCGTATTCCTAGAGCCTAGGTCTCACGTGTTTAAACACGGCCACTAGGCTCTCAATTCCTTTTTCGCGTATTCCTAGAGGCTAAGTCTCACGTGTTTAAACAAAGCCACTAGACTCTCAATTCCCTTTTCGCGTATTCCTAGAGGCTAGGTCTCACGTGTTTAAACACGGCCACTAGGCTCTCAATTCCTTTTTCGCGTATTCCTAGAGGCTAGGTCTCAAGTGTTTAAACACGGGAACTAGGCTCTCAATTCCTTTTTCGCGTATTCCTAGAAGCTAGGTCTCACATATTTAAACACGGGCACTAGACTCTCAATTCCCTTTTTGCGTTGTCCTAGTGGCTCGGCCCCATGTGTTTAACCAACCAACCAACCAACCTACCTACCAACCAACGAACCATTACATGCATGTTTCGGTCCCTTGTGTTTAATACGGGTCCAAGATCTCATTAGTTTCATGTTTGCTTGTTTCAAGCGACCCTATCTCACGTGTGTAATAAGTCAATCAATCAATCAATCAATCAATCAATCAATCAATCCATCCATCCATCAATCAATCAATCAATCAATCAATCAATCAATCAATCAATCAATCAATCAATCATGTTTCGGAGGGGAAAGACCGTTAACAATTGTTTTTAAAACAATTGATTTATATTTCATATTAATGTTTTATGTGTCAAAAAGTTGTTATCTATTTACTAAACATTGAAAATATTATCGTATTTTATAGCTGATGTTTATGATTGAAAAAAACCTATATCACGGCACCCCGTTTTCTTAAAACAATAATTGAAAAATTCAAAACAATGCGAAAAAGTAAAACAAAACACAAAAATCGTTTTCCATACATAATACGTAACAAAACAAGCTATTTCTTTCAGAGGTAAGCATACGATATACATGTTTTGAAAACCTTATATAGTACACAATTTGCCAAATTTCCTCAGAGAAGGTATTGGCAAAAATCTGGATCGTTATATACGTATTATATACGTTTGTAGGGTTTTGGGCATTTGTCGTCTCTTTTGAAGTTGTAATCTGCATATAATAAAATCAAATAGTCCAAAAAAATTTAAACAACGACTCAATGATAAATTGAGTCTTTATCATGGTTTTTTCCTGAATACGAACACAAATTTTGCAAATTTCCGTATTACTATACCTTTTTCATGAAACAATTTTTACATATAACTTTGCATCGCAAAATCTGTAATCTAACCGCAGTCAGTAAATATTGTCTAGTCTGTTGGGAACGTAGCCCTCGTTGGGACTGAGTGAAACCCGAACGTTCGTTGAGGCGTCGGGATGAATTCTTAGATGCAATCATTCCCTTTTCCCTCCTAGTAAAGTTGTGATATAAAAAGGGGGATGGTTGAGAAAAAAAAAAATTAATTTGCCCCAGTTACATTATTCTAAACGTGTATGTGTGTCCCAAGTCAGGAAAGTTGTCGTTTATTGGTTGTATGTCATATCGAAATGTACCCCCCCCCCCCTTTCCCCCTTCCCACCTTTATTTAGAGATATGAGTGCTAATAGCAGATCTTTGATTGTTTCTGTTGAATTTATAAATATCTTTCATGGAATCGAGACAATTGAGAACGAGACATATTGTATGGTCACCGGTCTATTTGTCAAAGACTATATTTCTGCATCAAGATGTTTATTTTTGTTATCGGTCGTTGGGCTGCTGTTCCATTGACGTATAACCCACATCTGATTCTCTCTATTTCACACTTCATTATCCGTGTACACTGCTGGCAGAAAAATAATAATATACAAATATGATAGCACTTATAAGACATATTGTTAGGACAATCTTTCTTTTGTTGAAGACTAAACGTCTCCCTCTAGATGTCTTTTGGTTATTTCTGTAGTTGGGTTGCTGTCTCATTGACGTATACCTCACTTCTCCTTTTATTCAAGCAGCACTTGATTTTGCGTGTGCACTGATGACTGAATTTTCTTTTTTTTTGTTTTGTTTCAAAGATAGCGGATTAATTTGTTTGTTTTTTGCTATATGTCACAGTGGCAAATGTTTCAAATAAAGTGGCAGTCATTTCATAGCAAAACTATACCTTATCCGGACGACTTGACTGTGCTGAAAAATTCAATATATCTTTAGTTGCATATCAGAGCGCACTGGTTCCCGAAAGTTGGGTTATATAAAAACAGGTACAAACCTTCTTAAATTCAAACTGACCATTATTCCGTGCGTTCATCGTGTATCGTGCGTGTTGCGTGCGTGTATGTGTGTGTATACCAATCGTGCGCTCATCATTCATCGTTCCGTGTATTTTCCGTGTAACGTGCGTGCATCGTTTATTCTTAATCGTGTATCGTGCGTGTATCGTGCGCTCATCAATCATTCATTCTTAACCGTGTATCGTGCGTTTATCAATCATTAATTCTTATAACCGTGTATCGTGCGTTCGTCAATGTGTATAACTGTGTACATCAGATAACTTGCATTTTTCAAACGTTCATCTCTAATCGTGTAACGTTCATTCATTGCGGTTTTTATATGATAGGCGGTTATAGAGTTCATTAAAGCTTATATTTTATCTCACGGTTAAAGTGTATATATATGTTCCGACTTTAAATAAAATTTACATTCATACTTACTTTCTTGTGAACACTTAATTAACTTCATCGTACATTACGTTCATACAGATTCATGACTTTCTGTGTAAAATTTATTTATCATCTGTAAACATTTCGTGGTTATTCAGTGAATCTTGGCTGGGACTGACACATTTTAATATAATGATACATGATCTACGTACAAACAATAACATGATGACATTTCTACGACAGAACAGTTAAAATTGGAATTTCTATTCAACTGGGCGAAATGGGCTTAAAAATTTATTGTTGGCCAACTGTTATTTGTTAAAAATATTCTGTCAATTAAAAACAAAAGTGCTTTTTGCAAAATTTAGATGTGGGGTAGCTCCACCAAAAATAGAAACTGGAAAGTATGAAAGAAAAGAAGTCCACGAGATGACATGTTGTGTAGCTCTACTATTGAAGATGAACTTCATGTCATTTTAAAATGCCCATTATATGTAGATTTAAGATAAATTATGATACATTAAGCTAAACATTTTAATGAACATTTTAACCTATAATTATCAGATAGCGAAAAATTATATTTTTATTTAATAACGGCAATGTTGCTGCTATAGTTGCCAAAAACATCAACAATATTTTATTGAAAAGAAACGGCGTTTTATTTCCTAGTTCTCAAAGAAAAAATGTTTTATTTTCATATAGTACAGGTGGACACTGTAAATTTTAAATATAAATGAGTAAATATATTGTGTCTTAAAAGTCTCTCATTATTCTTTTTAAGATTGGTACATACAATGCAAATGTTTTAATGTTTTATGTTTATTTCTGTGATTCTCATTTTATGTTTGTATGTGGTGAGACTATAATAAAATATTGAATCAGTATTAACGTTCAACTTGAGTCATTTCTCCAATGTTGAACTAGGCTAGATTATAATTCTTCGCTTATTTGGCAAATTCATATTCTACTAAGATATTTTCAAGCATTTAAGTTTTGATAAATACCATTACAAATATCATTTTGTCTTCGTTTCTGATGGTCACATGCACGTAAGGTTATTCCATTTAGAAAATACAATATACAAGATTGTCGGGTAAATGTGGATTGCGGATTAAGATGTTAGATGTCAAACTTGAATTAACAAATTAAACTGAGGCGAATTTAACACGAATATGTATTTTCTCTTCAACAGTGTTTTTATTCTCTGTTCTTTATTTTCATTTAAACTAACTAAAGCTAAATATGTTTTGTGGAAAATGGAATAAAATATACATTATATGTATTTGAAGGCATTTTTAATTAAACAAGTATAAGATCAGGCAAATATATCACGTATTCCTGAAGAAGGATTTTAAATTGAGGAACTTTTTAAACTTGAAATTGTGTTAACGAGTCTAAGATACATTCTTTTTTATTTAATTTTTTTGATAAAATAGTTAAATATATGGTATTATCATAACAAGTCTTTATTTGAAAGGAATAAACATGGAACACTTTCACGGATTCACTTTTCATTGTGTTCATGGTTGCATATCAAGGACACCGTTTTTAATGTATGTCTAAAAGATTAATATCCGAAAAAATAATTCACAATAGTACTTTGTTAACCTTCTAGGATTATTAAAGAATGACGGATTTTTTTTTTACCATGGGGGTATTTTTTGTTCCGTTACTGAGGACATTTTTTGTCCTTTATGAATCCATATGACAAATTTGACTCCAATAAGGATAAATTTTGTCTCATAGAAAAATCGGTAGTTTTTATCCGATAGATTTTTTGTTCATTTTTATCGGATATGAAAGATTGAAAAATAATACAATTAATTGAAGTTTCGTATGCATCTATCAAGATCCAGCAACTTTTGATTAGTATAAAGCTTAGGGTTGCCTTGGTTTTATAGCTCAAAACGGTATTATTTGTTTTGCTTTACATTGGGTTAAATAATGAAATGTATGTTTCAGAAATTTACACAAGTTTGATTTCGGCTTTGACTCCCGGGGACACTGTCGTTTGGTAAACGGACAGAAAGTCACAGAACAAAAAGTCACAGGACATAAAGTCACAAATTTGATAGGACAAAAAGTCACAGGACAAAAAGTCACAAATAATTTGTTGACAATTGTATGAAAAATAAGAGAAAGATCTTGAAATATTTTCTTTTATTACATATATTAATTTTATGTTTAGGAAATTGTTCATAAGCCTTGATAAATGAAAATTTATTAAACTTTAATCATTCAAAAGATATATTTCTTGGCACCATGAAGCCATTTAAGTACCAAGCCACTTTGACATTTTGTTTTCATAACAATTTTTGATCATTATTGATATTTATTGAATAAATTTTAATAACAAAGTTGCTTTATATATGATACATCAAGAAAAAAAACAAAAAATATTTTTAAAATTAGCGTTTTCTTGTTAAAAGAAAATAATCTCAAAACTGAATTGTGACTTTTGTCCTGTGACTTTTGTCCGTGACTTTTGTCTGTGACTTTTTGTCCTGTGACTTTCTGTCCTACATTCTGTCGTTTACAGTAAAAGACGAAAATCTACACATGTACGTTCTTATAAAAAAAGAAGTTGTGGTATGATTACCAATGTTCATAATTATATCATAATTATTGTACTCCCCCTAATAATGAATCTATAATATATGCCACTGGACATGTTAAACGATCAACTGTTAATTCATCCATCTTATCCTTTTAGTTTTGTGATAATTTGCATATCAAATACATGAAACAACTGCAGATTTTCACTAAAGTTAGAAGGCCGATATTATTGCACATATAAAACAGACATTAACATCGATCCCTACGTTTTGATCCCTCACAAAACAACACTTTATAAATTTCATGCATCTATAACGCTTTTCTGGATTTACTTTCACTAGGAACGCTCAATGCTAAATATTTGAAAGCCAAAGAATGTATAAAATAGATAGGAGTGTAGAGCTATATGACCAATAAAGGACCTATACATTCACAACATTCTGTGTATTTATGTCTGTCCAAAGTCAAAAGCACGTAGTTCAGTGGTTTTCGTAACATCAATTCTGTTATATACATGTATTTGGGCTTTTTTGTGGCAAGATGAAATAAAGAAGGCCGTTAGTTTGCTCAATTGAATTGTTTCATATTTTTTCATGTCGGGGCGGGGCCTTTAATAACCGACTTTACAGTTTCCATATTTTTTCATTATTGAAGGTCGTATAGATATAACTGCTAACATTCCTCTTGATTTGAACTTTCTTGAATAGTTGACTCACTAGCAATTATACCACATTTTCTTATTTTTACATAAGCCTTCAATCCATCAAAGGCCAATTTAGTCTGCTGTAGCTGAAACCTACGTTTCTTTAAAAATCTAAATTTATATACTGACAATTTAAGAAATGTTTGTCATAGATATCTGTTCGTGATATAAGTATCAAAATATTTTAGCTATGAAGATGTGTAAACCCTTAAATAAACCCTATTTCTTTGGGCAATACCTACGGAAATTAAAATAACAAAACCATTATCAGAAAATCGGAATAAAAGAGTTTGCAATTATTAAAATCAAGTAAAAGAAGTATATATATATATATATATATATATATATATATGTATGACTCGGAGGTGCAATGGAGATCATGAAGTTTGATGGTCACGCGTGAAGTGCGCTGGTCTGCGCCGAAGTACGATGAGCTGTTCGATGGTGTGCGATGGTTTATATAACGCGGGATACCTAGATTAAAGTCTACAGATGTGCAATTATTATGAGCAGTATATTTGTTTCAATGTCAGTATATTATAATGATGGTAAATTGAGGTAAAATATTTAAAGAAATAAATTTGAATATTTCATATAAAATTAAGTGAATCTTCCATGTAATTGTAGAAAATAACTAATTCTTGTATAAAGGTTTTGTATAAAAAATATATAATTAGAGTGTCTATAATGTTATGTAACTTTTAATATACAAGTATGTGATGTGAAATTCTTCCTATTTGACAATTAGAATATAAATAAGGTTTGACAGCTTAAACTCTTAGAAGTATTTCCTTTAGCAAATATATCTAATTCTTTTCTATTGTTCACCTGGAATTCTATCTAACCAATAAATCGGATTTCCCTAATGGTCGTAAAACAATATTAAGTAATTCAAAATAGTAACCCCAAATTATGTAAAAATGTGAATTAGATTAAAGAGATCTAACCCATAGAAACTGAAAATAAAATTAATTATTCTAAAAAGCATGTTGATTGGTGTATAAAACCAGTCCAACCTGCACGTGTTCTTAGGGTTTAAAATAGGAAACCCTAAGGGACCAAATATTACTGTTATGGTTGGACTCGAAATACACATATATGTATATAGACATCTTTGTTTTATTCACCAGGTTCGTAAACTTAAAATTTTGTTTTATGAAAAATTAAACGTTACCTAAGTAATGTTTTAATGTAACAATTTTATAATAGAAATCTTTCTTTATTAAAGTTACCATAAATATCATGATAAACTATTTTAATTAATTAATAAAGTATTTTGATAATTGTTAATTCAAGTTCATTTTAAGAATCAAACTCTTATTTCATATCAATGTATTTTGACTAATTTACTCTTATGGTTGGACTCGAAATAAACATATATAGACATCTTTGTTCTATTCACCAGGAGGCCTCGAAAGAACACGAACGACAGTCCCCAAATTGTCGTAGTTAAAATAATGAACAGAGACATGTAAACCACAGAGCGACAACATTAACCTTCAGCGGGAGAGGGAGGCAACGGCCTTAGTCTACCCTTCCCCTTCCCCGCATAACAATATAAAGCATTTACTAGTGTTATTGTCTATGGATGTAATAGTTAAAGTTGCCGCATACTAATTGAGAGATCGTCCTATTTGATGTTTTGCATGTGGAAATTATTCTTGCTTCAACATATATCTTTACTTAATTTGTTCCTCTAATGAGATCCTCATTTACCGTTATATAATCATAAGAATAGTTTGTGGACCCGTATGTATTTAGGAATGACACTCCATCGTACGTAAAACAAATCTTTCGTATATATCCCGTTTCACAGTCCTACATGTATATTGAATTTTAATCACAACTCAGAAAGTTGATACCAGCGCGGGTATGCTTTAACCTCTTATTCTAGATGTCAGGTAACTTCTGTCTGTACTTGTGTTTATGTTGGATTGCTGTCTGATTGACGAATACCCGTCACTTTATATATATAGATTTTTTAATTTGTTTTTAGGGATGCATCCAGTTGCACCTTTCATTTAAAATATATTTCCGTGACGTAACCTCAAAGATTAGTCACTTCAATAAAAAAAAAGGAAATGAAACCTCTTTTCGCATGTTGCACTTTGGGTAATTGTTCTCTTCGGCAAAATACTGCCTTGATCTCAATTTTGGTATAAATATAAAGAAGCCACAATTTGGTTCTTAAATGGATATTTTTTTAAACACCTAAAGCTAGATAATTCTCTTGATATACATGTAGGCTCTTAAATTCGGCAACTTTTAGAGACCGACCGTGCTTGGGCTGTATAGCCAGTCAAGGTAGCTAAACTCTCATTATCCGTTTAGAGATTTTCTGAAAATACGATGGTTTTTGCCTTATTCGAAACTAAAACATTATCAAATATAACTGGTGGCCTTCGGCTGTCATCTGCTCTTTTCGGGTTGTTGTCTCTTTGACATATTCCCCATTTCCATTCTCAATTTTAAAATAACTAAAAATAAAAAAAAGTTGTCAGATCAAAATACATTTAACAAGCCAGTGGGTTGATACAGGTTATATTCTACTGAATTTACTATATATATCCGTTATTATTACGTGATATATATATATTATATAAGTCCTGTGTCCAGGTGAGAAATAACAATATGTGATTTGTATGTCAGGTGAAAGTGACAACGGATGGTATGTATACTAAAATGTTTATCGTCTTCCATTATACATGAGGGTGTGGATGGGGTTAATAGAATAGATAATTATTGACAAAAAAAAATAAAGAATACAGAAAATAACCAGACAAATATATAGAAAAGAAAATGATGAGGTATTAGAATTTATAGAAAAATAAAGAATGATCGGCAAAAGGTATAACGAATAGAAAAAATGCCTATACTTAAATGCGACCAAGCTTAGCGAAAGGTAGTGCGACGTAATCAGTCAAACAAACTTTTATTAGATTAACTCGTAAAGGAACGATCGTTTTCATTGGTCAATTCAAACCTTCGACCTCACACCTGCGAAAATAGAACACGCGTACTATAAAGTTGAATGGACTGATCAGTATTCACGTAGCCGGTCAAGGTTGTAAAACCTTCCATCGTCGTATTCACATACATGATTGTGTTCTTGATTATCCCATAGCAATTCTAATTTTTATACATGTGCATGTAAAATTCATTGATTTTATAATTTTGTGCAATAGTAAAATTTAAATAAAATCTTAACAGTTTTCACGTCGAAATATTTAATTCAACTGTCTCCTCTTAGTTGGTACTGGATTAAGAGATCTACCATTTTATTTTGATTGGGGGGGACTTGGATGAAACATTTTGTTCTTTTTTTTAGTTGTAATCTCTGTCCTGTCTTTTTATTTTTCAGTCTATTCGGTCCTGCCTTTTTTTATTAGTTTTTTTTTACATAAATCGTCATCCTGCCTTTTTTGCCAAGTTGCTCATCCTGCCTTACAATATCTTTCGCAAGTTTTAGGTATTCGACTAAGGGTAGTGTGATTTTTTTCTGATTCAGTTTACTTGATTTTGAAAAAAAAATCCCGAAATTCTAAGTAAATTCAGAATATGTAACCATGCTTTGTTTAGAGAAAATGGAGATGGCAAACCTGATGGCACAGTGGAAGGAAATGTACTTTATAAACTCCAGCGATATAATTCATGAATTTTATAATTAACTGTTTTGCTATTCTCGGTTGAAAACGAACGTAAATTATATATTCTAAATATTTAAATAGTTACATAGAAAACAATCAGGTTTTAAAAGTGTGTTTATTCGTTAAATGTAGTGATAAAAGGTGAGTCCCAGCCTTCTTGTACATGCATTCAGTCATCCTTAATTTCTTAATATTTCGATTATCAGTTTATCATACATGTATGATTTTGTATTTCATTTAAATACGCATACATACTACATGTCACTTTGGCGGATAGTTCAACAATGTTATGCAAATCACTACTCTTACGGTATGAAATTAAAAGATAAGTTTTCAGCAAATTAAAATCGAAAACAGTACATTTAAATTGTTCCTTATAAACTACGATATTTCTCACAAGTATTTATTTATTTTTTTAGTTCCACACATGCAAAAGAAAAATCTTTGCCGATGTAACATTTCGATCCTTTTTACACCAATGTGGCGTGGTCAATTACATCAAAGATTTGATGGTCAATACTTAATAAGTTTAATGATCTTTCATCTTGATTAATGTGACAGTTTATACGGTACATGGGTTGCACAGTAGAATTGCAATAACATTTAGAAGTTTATCAAAATACTGTAAGACCATAAAGCAATGTTTAATCTAAATTAAGAACAGCTGTTTATAGCACGATTTTGTGAGAAACTTTATGTATTGGTCAGTTATATTGGAGTAGTAGCTTGGAGTAACAAGTTTGTAATATAGATGAGAATTAAGTAACAAGTTAAATTGAAAATTATATTGTGAACCTATATATTTATATCCTACATGTACTGCTATATGAATATCTATACGATTAAACATGTGAACATTAAACGGACTTCGTTACTAGTGTATAGACAGTAGTGAGCTTGTGGTGAAATATGCAATAGATATAGGAAGATGTGGTAATAGCTAGTTCCCTATATTAACGGGCAAGATGGATTAGATCCCGGAGACATAGTCCCAAAATAAACACTCAGAATAAAGACCCGTTACACCAACATGCCTTCACTGAATTCATTTGAATTTCGTGGTGACCATGATAGTACATTGCATACTACGTCTTCATTCACGTGCACGAATGATACTGACCAAACGCTTAGCTACTGTGTAACGTTCTGTGTGTTCGTTTTATAGCATGAAAACACTAAAAGAGCTAGGAATGTGCAACCCATCATAAATTATTGTAATTATTGTAATGGATCAGTATAATATTTGAGATCCGTATTATAAGTAACTACGACATTGAAAGAAATTAAAAGTAGTTCCTTAATCATCCGTATAAAAGCGGCTCATGTATTTTATTTTATCCTTATATTTTCATAATGCGGTACAAGATAATTGTGTTGCTGCAGTATAATATTTCGACACAACTATTTGAAATTCACAAAACATTTATTTAATTCTTTTCACCAAAGATTTGTAAACTATACAAATCCTTGTTTTACGTTCGTAGTAACAAAATACATTCCATTGTCAGTCACCTGTGTCAATTCACGCGCACGATTGTTGTTGTATTTGAATCTTTCGGCCAATGAAATGAGACGTTACAAGTTGTTTGTTTGTGATACGCCAGAATGTTATCAATGAACTATCAATCGCTAAACTTGACTGCATTTCACTGTAAAATGATAGAATACAGAAATAATGAATCCCCATTCAGACCCTCATAATCTGACAATGACATTTAGCTTTAGGACAATTATGGGCATGCGATAAAGTTTTAGACCCACAGTGATTTTTTACAAAGTTCACATGTATACAAGCTAATTTTACAAAATCAATTTGTATATGTAATAAGAATTATATCTTCATGTGCTAAATTTAAAAGACAAATGGGTTCTTCCAATTGATGTTTTATCGTGTGTTTTCTATGTTGTGATGTTATACTATTGTTTCAGAATAAGGGAGAAGGTTTGGTACCATTAAAACGTTTAATCCCGCTGCAAATGTTTGCACCTGTCCTAAGTCAGGAATCTGATGTACAGTAGTTGTCGTTTGTTTATGTAATTTATACGTGTTTCTCGTTTCTCGTTTTTATATAGACTAGACCGTTGGTTTTACCGTTTGAATGGTTTTACACTAGTACTTTTGGGGCCCTTTATAGCTTGTTGTTCGGTGTGAGCCAAGGCTCCGTGTTGAAGGCCGTACATTGACCTATAATGGTTTACTTTTATAAATTGTTATTTGGATGGAGAGTTGTCTCATTGGCACTCACACCACATCTTCCTATATCTATTGAATTATTCGACATTTACTTAACATTTCGGTTTCTTGTACATTTCTGTCCTTTGAACAGACATCCTTAACTTTTTGTTTCAAAAGATAAAGATATGCGGATTTCGGTGAAGAAATAAGGAATATCTTCGTTACAAAATTGGGCTCTACATTTGTGTAACAATTCTTTGTTCATAATTAATTTTTGTTAAAAGAAATTGATTTAAGAAGAAAAAATGGTATTTTGTTGTATATTTATCTAGTTAAAAAAAGTCGGTAATTTCTTCATAAAAGTTGGAACGAATAATCTTCATACAGTATCAAGCCAAATGTCATTTCTAAAAAGAGGGGTCCATATGCTCGTTTTTAAGCTAATGGTTAAATCTCGAAAAAATGCATCTTTTCCCGATATTTCACAGTTTGACGTCGCGAAAATAACATTTTACGGCAGCAATTTTAAATGTGTCGATAAAAAGAACGAATTCTTCAATTATTAAGTATGTAAATTTCTGTAAAAAATCATTATAATCAATTCAATATTTTATTTACGTCTCACCTTATGTATAAAATTACACAATACATTTATAAAAGAAACATTTTGTATACATAAGCCAATCTGTACAGATTTATAAGAGACGATAATCAACTAAAACAATATGTATATAGGTAACTATTAATAGAGATTTACAATAACTGTCTGACTCCGACCCGAGTCCGACTACGAGTCATAGTAAGACAGTTTAGATGATGGGGCTATCTCAAAACAATAAAATATGTAAACATTGTGCTTTTATAACTTTATACTTATTGAAAAGTTATTTTCGGCAATTTACAAAACACCCACAAACTTCAAGAATGGCTTTCAGTTTGTGACAAGGATGCCTCCAAAGAGTTCCCATGAACTTATAGCAGTTCAACTCGCCAATAACGTGTTCAACGGAAACTCAATATTCTGTTATAAGTCTGTCTGTTCAAAAGCAAAGGTGTGAATGTAGATTCATCTGAAAGTGATGAAACTGTTATGGTTCAATGTTGTCGTTGCGCAAATAAGTAAAACAACATAATCTATGAAAACAACAAGTCTTATTTATTTATCTATCATTGCTCCTTTAAAGCATGATTTTTGGATTGTACATCTATTATTTGTGTTTAGTTGTTCTTGTTTTTAGGAAGAACAAAATACTAAAAGTCAAACAATCGTAAAACAAAGAATAATTTAAAAATAAGAAGTGATATGATTTCCAATAAGACAACTTCCCACCAGATACCAAATGACTTAGTTTAAAACTACAAAATGTATAGGTTTGCGTATGGACTTCAACAATGAGCAAAACCATACAGCATAGTTAGCCATAAAGGATCCCGAAATGGCATATGTAAAACAATCCAAACGAGAAAACTAAAACGTATTCCCTTTTAATGCACAGTTCCAGAAATAAAATTAAAAAAAAATACATGGCTATATATTATCAAATAAAGTATTTCCCCCCTGAAGCCACATCCACCTCCATATCCCATCAATGTTCATCCCACACTACTCAGCCCGTCGTTTTGATTCTTTCTTCTTTTCTATTTCATTTTGATCTACTTACCGGATGAAGTTAGTCATTATTTTGCGTCAGTCACCGTTTGTATCGATTGTTCTCAATTTTATGTTTTCTTTTTAAAATTGTTAGATGAAAAGCTAATATAGAACACTCTTTCAATTGCTGAAAGGCTGAAAAGTTAAAGATCTTGTAGATTTGTCTATTTGGAAAAAATAAGCGTCGTTTGGCTCTTTATCAGACTTGTTTTGTACACTTCTTAAATCAGACAAACAATTGCAAGCTAACTTGACAGGGAGAATGATTGGAATGACTAAGAAGGTCAATGCTGTTTCAATATTCATAATCATTCATTTAACTAATGATTTGTTTTCTCATCAAAATAAATGCGAACAAAAGTATGCATTACAATTCACTCGCAGCTATAAAAAAAAAAAAAAAAAAACAAGTTTTCTGATCAAAAACGAGTTGAAACAATTTGCAATCATTCAATTGAAAATATTTATCCTATCCTCCAAGACTATATACAATGGGAAAAAATGTTGCTTAATAAAAAAAGAAATACAAACAAAATGAACAATAGTATTATTCAGTTCCCTTTAGATAATTCATCAGTAGAATAGAGAACATACAGAAGTGATCAGATAACAAGAGCGAAAGACTGTTGTGAAAGTATTAGAAAATCTGAAAAAAATCTGTTATAAAGAGAGAATGAAAAAGCGTTTTCTTCAACCCTTCAGTAAAAAAATCAATTTGATGAATGGTTTTGTCCTATCACATTGCAACGCAAAGATTTAACACGGTAAAATTAATTAGTGTACAAATTATTTTGAGATCACCCCTACAGTTTACCTGCATGATTTGTAGTCGTACTCGGACTTGAATTCGGGTAGTTTTTGTAAATCTCTACTAGGAAAGATTTACAATAACTGTCTGACTCCGACCCAAGTCCGACTACGAGTCATAGTAAGACAGTTTAAATGACGGGGCTATCTCAAAACAATAAAAATATTGTAAACATTGTGCTTTCATAATTTTATACTAATTGAAAAGTTGTTTTCGGCGATTTTCAAAACTCCCACAAACTTCAACAATGGCTTTTAGTTTGTGACGAAGATGCCTCCAAAGAGTTCCCATGACCTTATACCAATAACGTGTTCAACGGAAACTCGGTATTCTGTTATAAGTCTGTTCAAAAGCCTAGGTGTGAATTAAGATTCATTTGAAAGTAATGAAACTGTTATGGTCCAATGTTGTCGTTGTGCAAATAAGTAAAACAAAATTATGAAAACAACAAGGCTTATTTATTCATTTATCCTTGTTTCTTTAAAGCATGAGTTTTGGATTGTACATCGTTTATTAGTGTTTAGTTGTTCTTGTGTTTAGGAAGAACAAAATACGGAAAGTCAAACAATCATAAAACAAAGAATTATTTAAAAATAAGATATGGTATGATTTCCCATCAGACAACTTTCCACCAAATACCAAATGACTTAGATGTTTAAAACTACAAAATGTATAGGTCTTCGTACGGACTTCAACAATGAGCAAAAACAATACCGCATTGTAAGCTATAAAGGGTCACAAAATGACATATGTAAAACAATCCAAACGAGAAAACTAAAACGTATTCCTTCTATTGCACAGTTCTAGAAATAAAATTAAAAAAATATATGGCTATCTATATTATCAAATAAAGTATCCCCCTTGAAGCTACACCCACCTCCATATCCCATTTATGTTCATCCAACACACTAATCAGTCCCGTCGTTTTGATTCTTTCTTCTTTTCTATTTTATTTTGATCTACTTACCGGGTGAAGTTAGTCATCAGTTTGCGTCAGTCACCGTTTGTATCGTTTGTTCTCATTTTTTTTGTTTGGTTTCTTTTAAAATTGTTTGAAGAAAAGCTAACATAAAACACTCTTTCAATTGCTTTGTCCAAAAAAAAAAAAAAAAAAAATCCTGCCGAACTGAAAGGCTGAAAGGTGAAAGATCTTGTAGATTTATCTATTTGGAAAAAAAGCGTCGTTTGGTTCTTTGTCAGACTTGTTTTTGTACCTTCTAAAATCAGACAAACAATTGCAAGCTAACTTGACAGGGAGGATGATTGGAATGACTAAGAAGGTTAATGCTGATTGAATAATGATTTTTTTCTCATCAAAACAAACAAACAAGTTTTTGATAAAAAGATTTGAAACAATTTGCAATCATTCAAATCAAAATATTTATCCTATTATCCAAGACAATATACAATGGGGAAAAGTTTTGCTTGAAAAAAAGAAATACAAACAACAAAATGCACAATAGTATTATTCAACTCCTTTAAATAATTCATCACATACAGAAGTGATCAGATATATATATAATAATACTGTATTCAGAAGCAATACAGCTTATAGAATATAGATAACACGAGCAAAAGATTGTTGTGAAAGCATTAGATTCTGAAAAAATCTGTTATAAAGAGAAAATGAAAAGACGTTTTCTTCAACCCTTCAGGGAAAAAAAATTAATTTGATGAATGGTTTTGTCCTATCACATTGCAACGCAAAGATTTAACACGGTAAAATCAATAAGTGTACAAATTATTTTGAGATCACCCTATAGCTTACCTGTATGATTTGTAGTCGTACTCGTACTCCGACTCGGAGTCGGGTAGTTATTGTAAATCTCTATTAAGGTCATCCGAAACTGATGATGTGATGAAAAAATCTGACAAAAAGACTGATAATAACATACTTATTCAATTTCATGCAATAAGGTTTTAATGCTAAAAGTTTTAGAAGAAAGAGTTTAATGTCTGCTTATTTAGATTAATTCTGCGAATTGTTTTGTCTGCAAAAACATCAAACAGAGAGATAAAGAGAATCACAACTAATTGAATAAAATGGAGGATTGAAATGGAGAATGTGTTAAAGAGACAACAATCCGACCAAAGAGCAGAAAAGGGTGCGTCTTAACACGGCTAAGGACTCCTTAGTGCACTAATGACTTATAATATGCTACTAAGGATTAAAAGGGATGCTATACCATGTAAACGAATTTCTTATCAAGATAGAGATTGATATTTAATGCATAAATTCAAATTTAATCAATAAAAAATCACAAATGATAACTGAACAATGCAAGTGCCGGTTTTCTTTGATTTTTCCGAAAATCACTGAACCATAAGACACGTGTCAAATTACATAACTGGTAACACTTTTATCTTAAAAAAATGAAAATTAATTATTTGGATAAGAAAATAACCCAGACATTTAGATATATTTACCATAAAAATATTTTTTTAATTTTTTAAAAATCATTTAATATTCATTGGTTTATGATTAAATGAAAAAATATAGAAAATTGTTAAGTTGTTTTTAAGGAAGGAAAATAATGTTTGTCCCGAGAAAAATAGCCCCTCCCCTATAAATGATTATTAAATTACCTAAGTGGGGGCTTAAATTTGGAGACCGATCGCCAGGCCTGACCGCCATAAACAACAGATAACGAACAGCAAACAGTGGATACACCAATTGATATGTATGAAAGACAACGACGGACACAAAATGATTGCACTGAATAATTTCAACTACCATTGAGATCGTTTTTTTCAAATCTCCTTATCAAATTAGACATGCATTTTAAAAAACCTTGAGATATCTTTTACCGTTTGGTTCCAAATTGGAATTAAAAATTGCATTTTCCCAAAGAGTTTCAGGTAAAACCCCGAGAATCTCACCTCCTAGAAATTTGAAGTGCCAGGATGTTTGAAAATATGTATGAATTTTCTTACATACTTCAAATTGTATAAGGAATATAAACAAATTCAGTATGTTTACTGTACAAACAAAAAACAGACACCAAGTGATGGATACAGTTGTGGCTTATATTGTTTACTTCATTTTTACTGAGAACAAAATTTGATTGATTGATTATTCAGTGGTTGTTTAAACGTCCAGTTGCAAAAATTGCATGCATATTCAGGACGAAAAGTCGTTTCAGAAGTATATTATGAAGTATTTGGTATTACAAATGTTTAAATTTTCTTATTATTTGGTAAATGTCATTTTCTTAGCTATTTCTAATTAATTTGTACGAATCAGATTTTCTGACAAAATTATATCTTTGCTCTAAATTAACACATACGATTCTGATAATATAAGGAACATTGTAAATTAAGTAAAAAAAAAAGAGATTATGATTGTTTAATCAGTTGTTATGTAAGTTCGCTCGTGTCAGTCAGATCACTGATTTTCGGCAATATCAAGGAAAAACCGGCACGTTCCAAATATTGTTCAACTACTCATTTATTGGTGGTTCTTTTCTATAAAATTGGAATTTATGTATTAAAATCTATCTATCTCTACCATAATATGAAAACAGAGTACAAGTAACACCTCCTTTCAAGTCCTTAGTGGCATATTATAAGTCCTTAGCAGTGTTTAGACGTACAGACAGAAAACAGTCGAAGGCCACCAATTGGTCTTCAACACAATGAGAAAATCCCGCACCGAAGGAATTTTTCAGCTGGCCCCTAAACAAAAATGAATTTTAGTTCAGTGATAATGGACATCATAATAAACTTCGAAACATATAAATTTTTCCTAAATTTCTGAACGTAAACAAATGATAATTAATTAGTTAAGGTTACAAATTTAGGCAGATAAAAGAAGAGGAAAGGGGGTCTTGGGGTTGGAACCTTTTTTTTTAAGATCAATGCATTTGAATGGGGACATATGGTTAAAACCACCCCTTTTATCCTGGGTTGAGAACCCTCTTTTTAAAAATGGCTGGAATCGCCACTCTTTAAAATGTAGCAATTTATAAATATTTTTTTTTATCTTATTTATATTAAGTAGAATTATAAAAATCGATGAGTTTTATAATTTGACAACACTCATTGATATTGGAAATACTATACTACAATTAATTATTTAATACATGGAATGTTTAGTAAAACTGTCGACCAATCAACACAGAAAGCGAGATATCTAAAATTTGTATACTCTTATATATTTTCATTATCATACATCAATTTTAAATGCAATTCCAAATAAAATGGCTTTCAGAACCGTGTATTAAGCGCTTATCGCTTGAACTGTACACGTATACCTAACAACAAAATTATTTCATTTGCCTGTGTTTAAAGTAATTGCAAATGGCTGATATTTTTGTTCAAGCATATTGTTTTTCTTAAATTGTTTAACATTTCACAGCGTTATAACATGTTACTTTTATTATTCTTCCCTTAGTTTATTCGTTTTGTATTTACATTGTATCATAGATCAAATTTATTGTTCAGTGTATGTTCACTGGTGTTAATATGTCTTTTGATTGAGTTAAGCCATTTCAATTGATATTTTATAATGTGTCTTTCTATGTTGTGATGTTACACTATTGTTTCAGATAAGGGTGAAGGTTTGGTACCATTAAAACGTTTAAACCCGCTGCAATTGTTTGCACCTGTCCTAAGTCAGGAATCTGATGTTCAGTAGTTGTCGTTTGTTGATGTGGTTCATAAGTGTTTCTCGTTTTTTATATACATTAGACCGTTGGTTTTCCCGTTTGAATGGTTTTACACTAGTAATTTTTGGGGCCCTTTATAGCTTGCTGTTCGGTGTGAGCCAAGGCTCTGTGTTGAAGACCGTACTTTGACCTATAATGGTTTACTTTTATAAATTTTGACTTGGATGGAGAGTTGTCTCTTTGGCACTCATACCACATCTTCTTATATCTATTTAGCAGTTTTAATATTTTATCTTATTCTTCGTCTGTTTCCGATACCATTCTGTGATATAAAATGTACATCTACTCGGATTGACGGCATTGTGCAACACTGTAACTCGCCTTTTTAACGCAGGCAAGTTTTGAAGAAAGTCCCGCAATAAAATTCTAAGTTTCTTTGCTAATACACTTCACTATAATGCGGTCATATTTAATACACCACCACTTGCTGACAATCTAATACAGTAAAAACAGAGAATTTCATACCGTTCAGTTATGTGTTGTTGGGTTGCTGTTTTATTGATGCATACCTTACATTTTCTTTTATTCATATTAATGTTTTATGTGTCAAAAGTTGTTATCTATTTACTAAACATTGAAAATATTATCGTATTTTATAGCTGATGTTTATCATTAAAAAAAAACTCTATATCACGGCACCCCAGTTTTCTTAAAACAATAATTGAAAATTCAAAACAATGCGAAAAAGTAAAACAAAACACAAAAACTCGTTTTCCATACATAATACGTAACAAAACAAGCTACTTCTTTCAAAGGTAAGCAAGCATAGTACTCTCAAATCGTACTTTCTTTTAATTCGACCTGTTGATACTATTTTTAATACTTTTTGTTATTTTATATTAATATGGATCTTGTCTGTATACCAGCTTTGATTATTTGGAATATCTACTAATTTTCACTTCATCGTACTACATTTGTATTAACATTAAGATTATTCTCCTTTAATCTGTACAGGGAAGTTTTATTGTTGATATTTACCCTTATGTATCTAGTGTTAAATTAGGTATTTATATGACAGACCTTTCTTGGTATTCCGAATTATTGGAAGATTTTATATAGACAGAAAAAGTATACCTAAAACGACAAAGTTATTTTTCATTTACCTGTATATATTATGAAAACCGGTTTTTCAAAAGTGATTATTTTCTAAGGGTTTAATATTTCGCGGTAGTGTTTTGCCATGGCTTTATTTGGACTTGTTTGTTTGCTTTTGGCCTTGAATGTTTGTCCCTAATATTTTATTAACTATGTATTTACTTTCAGGTATCACAGATCGAATTTATTCGTTCATAATGTGTTAATTTACGTTTTGATTGAGTTAAGCCTTCCAATTGATGTTTTATCGTGTGTTTTTCTATGTTGTGATGTTATACTATTGTTTCAGAAAAAGGGAGAAGGTTTGGTACCATTAAAACGTTTAATCCCGCTGCAAATGTTTGCACCTGTCCTAAGTCAGGAATCTGATGTACAGTAGTTGTCGTTTGTTTATGTAATTTATACGTGTTTCTCGTTTCTCGTTTTTATATATACTAGACCGTTGGTTTTACCGTTTGAATGGTTTTACACTAGTACTTTTGGGGCCCTTTATAGCTTGGTGTTCGGTGTGAGCCAAGGCTCCGTGTTGAAGGCCGTACATTGACCTATAATGGTTTACTTTTATAAATTGTTATTTGGATGGAGAGTTGTCTCATTGGCACTCACACCACATCTTCCTATATCTATATACGATGTATATGTTTTGAAAACCTTATATAGTACACAATTTATCAAATTTCCTCAGAGAAGGTATTGGCAAAAATCTGGATCGTTATATACGTATTATATACGTTTGTAGGGTTTTGGGCATTTGTCGTCTCATTTGAAGTTGTGATCTGCATATGAATAAAATTAAATAGTCCAAAAAAATTTAAACAACGACTCAATGATAAATTGAGTCTTTATCATGGTTTTTTCCTGAATACGAACACAAATTTTGCAAATTTCCGTATTACTATACCTTTTTCATCGGAAAATCTGTAATCTAACCGCAGTCTAATAAATACGGTCTAGCCTGTTGGAAACTTAGCCCTCGTTGGGACTGAGTGAACCCCGAACGTTCGTTGAGGCGTCGGGATGAATTCTTAGATGCAACTATTCACTTTTTTCTCCTAGTAATGTTGTAATATAAAAACCCCAGTTACATTATTCTAAACGTGTATGTGTGTCCCACGTCAGGAAAGTTGTCGTTAATTGGTTGTATGCCATATCGAAATGTACCCCCTTTTTCACGCCTTTATTTAGAGATATGAGTGTTAATAGCAGATCTTTGATTGTTTCTGTTGAATTTATATATATCTTTCATGGAATCGAGACAATTGAGAACGAGACATATGGTATAGTCACCGGTCTATTTGTCGAAGACTAAATGTCTGCATCAAGATGTTTATTTTTGTTATCGGTCGTTGGGCTGCTGTTCCATTGACGTATAACCCACATCTGATTCTCTCTCTATTTCACACCTCATTATCCGTGTACACTGCTGGCAGAAAAAAAAATAATATACAAATCTGATAGCACGTATAAGACATATTGTTAGGACATTCTTTCTTTTGTTGAAGACTAAACGTCTCCCTCTAGATGTCTTTTGGTTATTTCTGTAGTTGGGTTGCTGTCTCATTGACGTATACCTCACTTCTCCTTTTATTCAAGCAGCACTTGATTTTGCGTGTGCACTGATGACTGAATTTTCTTTTTTTTTGTTTTGTTTCAAAGATAGCGGATTAATTTGTTTGTTTTTTGCTTTATGTCACAGTGGCAAATGTTTCAAATAAAGTGGCAGTCATTTCATAGCAAAACTATACCTTATCCGGACGACTTGACTGTGAATTCAATTGTAATCGTCAGTCTAAGTGTAATCCTGTGTATAGACATAGTTTCCGCAAATGTCTACTAACAACATTTTATCACGTATAATAATTTACCCTTTATATATTCATTTTAAATTTCTGTTTCGCTTTGTACCAGAAAAGATGTCTGTTAGTTTATGTTTTTCACGTATTCTTTGTGTGTTGTTTTTTACAAGATTGATTGACTGATCGATGATTGCTTTACGCCGCATCGCGGCGTTCTTTTCAAGGTCTTATCTTTGAATATCAATACCGAATACTTACAAAATATGTAAAAAATTCTGATTTTGTTGTACAAAAATATGCACATTTGAAAACACTTCTGGAGTCAATGGCGCGTGAACTGTTTTCAAAATAGTGGTCTAAAGTTGTTTTTATATCAGTAAAATGAACAGATACGTCCAAGCAACCTGAAAATAAGAATGAATAGTGTAAAATTCAAATGTAAAAAACATGTTATATATAAAGTAATTTAGATGTACAATTCTTACATCTGTTTTGCACAGAGGTATAGTAATTTTAAAAGTCTTATTTCAAAATATGCAGTATTTTGTATTGGTACTTTTATAATGTTGATTGGGGTCAGATATAATTCATACAATGCCAACCAATAAATTTTGCTATGAGGGAAGAGATCTTTATGAGAAGATTTGGTGTTCTTCTAATCAGGTGAGTATTTTTCAACATCCCCTTTGAAGAAGTGGCTTCTCAACAATATCAGTTCCCCGAAATAAATAATTAGCTTGGCATAGATGTGTTAAAAATTATATGACAGTAGGCAGCTGTACAGTTGAAAGAAATAATATGCTGAAAGAGGGGACAATTTCCAATGATTTTTTTTTACACAAATAAATAAATTTTATATTCGTTTGAGCTGTAATTTTTTTACCGATTCTGTCCTATTCCCTATTGTAACATTTTGACTAAATTTGGATTCTCATGGCGGGTGGTGCATGTATAGCAGGAAATGCTTAGGTGGTCTCGCTCCTTTTGAATTTCGTGCGATTCCCTCAGTCAATTTTTGTTTGTTACCTTGATTTGTCATTTCTATCGCTTCTCATCGCTGTGGAAAGTAAGTAAACAATTGATTACTGCACTTTTCTTGTATCCTGGTGCTTTCGACTGGAGAACCGTCGTACACAAGCATCGCACAAGTTGGCACTCCGAGGCGGGTGGGGAGCAAGAAGGTGAACTGTGGTTTATTTTTATCAATAGTACCGCTTAAGTCGAAGGTGAACTGTGATTTATTTTATCAATAGTACCGCTTAAGTCGACGCTAGGGCCGTCTTGACCTTGTTGTAGGGTATGAATGATTCGTTCATTGTTGAAGACCCTACATCAACTGTCAAGATGAAGAACAGGAATAAAAGCCCTGTTCATTGATAATTTTCTATGTTTTGTAGGTATTGTGTGCGATTTTGTCCCATGTACATTTACTCCATATCCTTTCATTTTCTATAGTAAATAAATGTTATTTCTGGCATCATTTATGTAAGTCTAACAGAGAAAAGCACGATAATAATTGAAATTAAAAGAAACGAAAACAATAACGGATTTTGTTAAAAGAGAAAGTGCAAAACAATTGTCCTTTCCCCAAGCACTAATTCCCTTATTGAACATCAGATTATTTGCATGCATGTGTTTTGTTACATTTCCCTATGTGATTCTTTCTATCCGCAGATTTCTTATGTAATCATGGTTATTTAGTTTTACTATAATATAATATTTTAAATCCAACTACAAGACAGCAAGTGAAATCTTTAGGCTCCTTTATTAAACAGTCCATAGAACTGAGGAAAGGGGACACTAGATGGTTAATGGTTGTGTTGGGTGTTCAATATTTTATTTTATTTTATTTTTTATGTAAATGTCATGATTATATTGTTGTTACATGTAATTGTAATTATTATTATGCCTTGGACCCTCTTATGTGAGTTATTTGTGCTTGGGCTGTTTTAATCCGACAAAAATATTCTTTCATATACCCAATGCGTTTAATCTTTAACATCCTCCAAAATACCTCCAGATTAAGAAGCCCCAAATCATGCAACTGTCAATTTTAATACGAGTCATAAAAGTAAACAACAAAGCAATAAGGAACGTTGTACATGTAGTTATTAATTAAACTGGATTCTACAATTTCTAGAAAGTGGAAAATCTGCAGAATTTACCATGCTAAGGACTATGTGGAACACTCTGAAAACTGGTATACGGAAAAACTAAAGTATATTTATGTACAGTATTATTGTAATTTTGTATAAATCTATATGCATTAAATATTAACATTTTTAAAAGTCCGTATTACAAGCTTCTAGTAAATCTATCTCAATAAATAATTAAAATAAGACCGGTGTTGTATTTGCATGTTTATCTCAAATAACATACTTTAACAGATAATATTTAAAATGTATTTTAAAATGTGCGATTGTGGTAACGAAATAACTTTTAATAAATTGTAGATATATTATTCAATTTGTTACCTTCATCCATAGAATAGTTGCCTGTATTCCCACTAAATCTGTTAATACACTGTGTACTTTCAATTTATTTTTCAACCGTCTGTATATTACGTTAATAGAATATGCCAATTGTCTCCTTATAATCTTAAGGTGGATCCCTATAGATGTAGCAATTTTTTTCCCATTGAATTTTTCTTTTAATTTGCATAGATGTACAGTACTTTGCATTGACCTCTATCAAAATTTGAGCAGAAAATTTGATGTATTCAGGTTCGTTTCCATGGTAACGGTAACCAAAGTTGGCATTTCCTTGTATGAATAAATACATACCAGACGTAACTTTCATGGATTTTTCCAAGCCTTCGAGACTAAAATGAAAGGTTTGTTCTGTAGATATCACACACATATGGTACAAAATGTAAATAAACACAAACAATGGCAGTTGTATGCATATTTATTAATTTTGACCAAGAAACAATCACCATAGCAACATACATTAAGTTTTCTTTAAAAATTCTAATTTCCTTGAATTTAAAAAATTGATTCAATGTTTTTTTTAATTTGACATATTATAGTCAAAACAATGTTCTTTCAAATAATAAACAGAAATATATGGATATTCTGACTATTTTGGTAACTTTACACATTTTGTTACACCTAATGAAACACAAATAAAAAGCAAGACTGGTTCTTCCAAAATAATTCAAAATAGTTTTAAAAGATAATCATTCTTGTAAAAATATTTTCTTTGAATTTAAACCTGAACAGACATTTTTCTAAGGATGTTCGCTCCTCTCTTTCAAAACTTGTTTTGATATATAATCAATTGAAAATTTGGCGGAAATGATTCTCTCTAGATGATTCATAAATTAAACATTAGCTCCTGTTTTCTTTCGATAAATGTGCTAAAATAACAAGGATTTTATAAGATTTTGAAAATGGCTTTTAAACTATACATAATAAAATTGTAAAAGGAAAAGTAGGTGTTATCAGGCAAAATTTGTATTGTCTTTATATGGATAAAACGAGAGGATTCCGAATATCTGACAAAAGTCGAAAACAAGAGTAGCATACATACATGTTTTCATACAAAACAATATTTCATTTAAAAACAACTCTTGACAATGGGGTGCTCGAAAATTAGTTGTCAAAAATAAGTAGATTTTTGGAAATTGTACTAGTATGCTAGGAAATATGTGGAACACTCTGAAAAATTGGCGTATGGAAAGAACTTTACTTTTGTGTACGTGATTTATTTCCCATTGTTTTCAATATGCAGCAATGATTAGCATTTTTCGAATACAATATATTATTAAAAAAAAAGAAAAAATTCTAATGCAAATATTTCAATGAACAGTGAAAACACGACACATTTGCATTTGCATGTACATGTATATTTCAAATAACATTTTAAATGAATGATTGTGATTTCGAAATAACTTTTATTAAGCTTGGTTACCAACTTAAATACACTATTGGTTGAGTTACTTTCATCATAAGAAGAGATATGTTTCTATTGTTCCCGCGTTAGTGTATTCACTATACATTATATTCAGTGAGTTGAAGTTAGTCACAAGTAATAGCTTTTCTAAAAGCTAGCCGTCTCATATCTGATGAGAAGTGGAAAATGTTTTCGCTTTGTAGTTTAATTAATTCAGAATAACCTTGCATATAAATTGTAGTGGAATACAATTTTTTTTTTCAAACAGATATGTTTTTCGTTTACTTTTTCTTTGTTTTTTTGTTTATTTCTTTGTGTTCTTTGTGTTAGAAAAGTATGGCCGCTTCCACCTGAATGTTCATTCATAATAGGCATCGAAAAGTGTAGAGAGTGAAACGTAGTAAAATCAAAACATATACAAACATAAATAATATACTTCCAACGGTTTCTCACATATTTTCAAAATGATCCTTAAAATGTAAAGCTTTACATAAGTACAGTGGAGATCACTTCTAACCTCTCATCAAATCTGTCAGAATCTCTCAGGAGAACTGTTCTATGACAGTATGTAGAACTGTCATCCTGACACCTTTTAGAATGTTCTAGCAAGAACAGTTCTAACCTAGAACTGATTAAGTCAGTTCTACCTAGAACTGATTTAGACAGTTCTACCTAGAACTGATCCTGACAGTTCTACCCTAGAACAGTTTTAGACAGTTCTACCTAGAACTGACCAAATCTTTGGTCAGTTCTACGACTAGAACAGTTCTACGGCTAGAACAGTTCTACGACTAGAACAGTTCTACGATTAGAACTGATATGGTCAGTTCTACGGCTAGAATTGATTTAGTCAGTTCTATCCATAGAACAGTTTTAAGAACTCTTAAATATAAATAAGTCAAAAGAATAAAATATATATTTAAAACATTCTCATCACAGCACTGTTTTAACATTTCTCGCTACGGAGAATATCCATAACCGTTTCCTCGGTCGCTTTTATAGATACATTGAAATTCTGTTAACTTTGGCAGGAGGCATTTTGCGTGTGGTTTTATCAACGATAATAATAACACTGAATAACACTGAATAGTGACCAGTGAGATGCCCTAACTGCAGTGACTATGGTTAGAACTGATTTAGTCAGTTCTGCTGACAGTTCTACGGTTAGAACTGATTTGGTGAGTTCTGCTGACAGATCTGCGACTAGAACTGATTTGGACAGTTCGACCTAGAACAGTTTTACACAGTTCTACCCTAGAACTGATCCTGAAAGTTCTACCTAGAACTGATTTGGTCAGTTCTACCTAGTACTGATTCTGACAGTTCTGCTTAGAACGGTTCTAGGGTAGAACTGTTAGAACAGTTCTAGGGTAGAACTGTTCTAGGTAAAACTTTTCTAGGACAGTTTAGAACAGTTCTATGACAGATTATTTTGACAGTTCTAATAAGAGGTTAGAAGTGATCTCCACTGTATGGTTATTTTTGTTGACGTTGAAGATCTTATCTATTCATTGTTGTTGGACTGCAATGTGGAATGCCCAACGCCTCTTTTTCTATATTTGAATAATGAGCATCCTTACAATTAAATTTTTCTCTTTTGAGATTATTTGGTTTTATTGGACTTCTTGAATATACTTTTTTGAGAAAAAAACTCAAAAGGGTAATTTGTTATATAAGACCTATTGTAAGCGCCTGAAATTCAAAACATAGTAGTTTCGCCATTCTTATTCAAATTATAATAATGTCATTGGTTATAAAGAAGGTGATAAGTTCTGCAATGCTATTTTAGATTTCACTATGAGGCCATCAACATAATAGAATCAACAAATTTTACCAAAAACGTTATTAAGCATACAATTTAATACTGTATCGTTTGTTATTGTTTTACTTGTACATGTCTTCATATTTATTTACTATACCATTTAATGTTGGGTGCGAATAAGGCCCTTATCGTACTTACCAATCAAAGCTTAACATAATATTTTGTGGGAGACCGTTCGTATGTTGACATATAAATGTCTTTTCTGTTTTATGATCAAAGTATATGTATGTTTATACTTGTTTTACAATTCTTGTAGAAAAAATACAATTAAGAATAATCTTAAAATGCCAACAGTATTTTCGTCTTTTGAATTTATAATTTTCTTTTATTTCTCTTTCTCTCATATACACGTAGCATGTATAGTATAAATAGTCAATAAACCTCAAAACAAATATCAGAAGTTTGTTGTTGAACCTGGTCATTGTTTTAAGTAATATCTGAATTCATTTTTGCTATTAAGATAATTTTTACATTATTTACAACTATTCTATATATCATAGCTAGACTTTGGAGGATTAAAAACTAAAAATATTGTAATGACATGTCCATTGTAGAAGACCGTAGGTTGAACTTTAGAATAGAAGTAAATTGTTTTTGTTGTTGTTTAATTGGGTTGCTGCCTTAATAAATTATGTATACTCCACATCGCCTTTAAAATCACCCATAGCAATAAAGCACTGCTTAAAATATGCTAGCATACATGTATAATTGCTTTCATCGACTGAGAGTAGTGTTTTGGGGTCTTCTATTTTCAACGTCTGCCATCTTGATAGGAAGAGCTAGGAGTGCTAGACAACGTCCTAGCCAGTCCAGCCCTTTCCTTAAGACCGTGGGGTATGTGTGGGGTTTTGTTGTTGCCTTTGGATTATCTTACTAAGTATAAATACTTACAACCTAAGAAAAAGCATGCGCGGTGTTCTCCTATGTCTTCATGTATAACATTTGTGTAACAGTGAGCGACATGTGAAATAAGCACATGTGCGGTTACAAAATTACATTTACTAGGTTTCGAAGTGTCCCAACCAATCAACGAACTTAACTTAGTATTATATAGTCCGATAGTATCTTCCAATCAGGTAGTAAGAAAGCATTCAGCCCGCAAACTGTGCATCGTTCAACTGTTAATACCGTCTCCGAGGAGACGGTAACCGAGGAGACGTAAACGAGGAGATGGTAATTATAGAAATTTCACTCCTTATAATTTCATAAGTCACTCCCTTTCCCCATTAAAGGTTAAAAATGATTAGAAAAATGAAATTAAGACAAAGAAAAACAAGCATGTAAAATGTAGGATAGTGGAATGTTCATCTTAAAGTTTTTTGAAAAAATAGAATTGTCAATATCATGATACGGTTTTGTAAACATCCTTTTGTAAGGTCCATCGACAATTTAGGCGGGAATCTAGATGTCTGAAATTATTTGTGTCGTTGGTTTGCTGTCTCATGAATCAGAAATCGTAAATAGGACATAACACTAAAGCAAAAATGAGACACAGATAAAACATACACAGAAGCAAAACAAAATGATTTAAACGAACCATGATTAACCGGGTAACAGATCAAGTTCTCGAGAAATGCATGGAATTCCTGTTCCAAATAAAATGTTTGCTCAATTGCCATGGCTTTATCATTTTATCACAACTTATGAGTTTTAATGTTTCCTCATTATAACCCCTTTTCTAACTCGTATACAAATCTAGTGATGAAGCAATGTTCGAAGAAGCTAGTGAAATATAGCCGATATTATAGACTTAATAACTCTGTTTCATTATCTCCCGGCTTATGCGAATTATTGTAATTTTGTATTATTTTTCGATTCTTCATATAATATGAATTTTTACGTGAAATATGAGTCATAAAAATAAGAAGATGTAGTATACATGCCAATGAGATAACTGTCCACCAAATGACGTAGATGTTAAATATTATAGGTCACAGTACGGCCTTCAACAATGAGAAAACACCATACCGCATATTAAGCTATAAAACTAATAAAAAAATCATGTACCCATCTTTTTTTTTTAACTTACGACTTTCTCAGATAGTGATACTTTCTTTTCTCTTTTTCCTTTTGAACAGTATTTTCCACTTTTCTCAACAACAACAAAATAGCACAGAGATGTTTTTTATAAACATTTAACGATTGTTTACACATCTTACAATCAAAGAGAGCACCGAAAGAAAATGATAACTTACAAGTAAACTGTTGTACATGTACATGTCAATAAAAGAATTAATTTGCATATGTAATTGAGATGCGAATATTAACAAACAAATGTTGTAACATTTTCAATTTAGTCTGCAATTGTTTGATAGCGGTCTACACTTGTCTCTAGCATGCTAGAAGGAATAAGATATCCTGAAATATCAACGTGTTGTATTTGATCTATGTTCTGTTGGACAATTGGTTGACATCCTGAAGCAAGGATTTCTGATAATGGTGACACCTCATAGTATTGTCCTGTAATGGAATCTGACATTTGATGTGGTATTTCGTCGTAATTGTTCTGATCTCGTCGTGCTGTCAAAGATGCGAAGGACGCTTTTATTAATTTTTTTCTTTGCATATAGATACTGAAAGAGAAATCATTTATAGGTGAAACGAAGCAAACAGATGCCATCGACAACAGCTTTAAGCTGATAGTCACGTTACATAACAGTGTCAACCTGATGCACTCTGCTGTGAGAACATGAACGAATCATGTCACCACCAACAACTATATTTTTATGAAAAATTGCCGTGAAATAAATAAATAAAGAACTACATAATTCTGACTTTGGAAATTAGATGAACCTGTACCAGAAGAATGCATTACTGTAGAGAATTAACTTACTTACTGTATTTATAACTATAACTACAAAAAGGGTTATTGTAGATACAGAAAATCCACTTATTTAACTTGTCAAACAGAATTAAGATAAAAATTAAGGGAATCATAGTTTAAGCGAATGACAATCCTTCTTTGTTTAATGAAAATATAGGTCAGTTTTACTTAAATATATAACTTTGCAACTTACACGACCAAGAGAAAATGATAATAGTTCCAGAGAATGCAGCACCTCCAGCAGTAAATTTCATACATAAATCTGAAATGATACACACATCTGAAATTATACACAAATCTGAGATGATACACAAATCTGCAATAATACACAAATCTGCATTAATGCACAAATCTGAAATATACAATACTAAGCCTCTTTAAGGAAAATTTTACTCTTTTAGCATGTTAAAAAGCTTGCTTAAATTCTTTAAGGGTTTGTAGGATGTTTATCATGTCTGTGACAGTGCGAAAAATAGCCAATATTCAAAAATCCTTTCCGCAGTGATAACCGTAATCTACCGCACTTCATCCCGCCATAACCTACTTGTATAATCCTTTTCGCGACCGATTGTTATTTCTAAACAATACGAGTTGAGTTGGGTAATTTCTGTTATCAAGGTATATAGGCAACTTTTTCACAGACAAGTACATGTGCAAAGCACAATGCAAACTGTACATAAAGTCGATGTAGAAAACAAACGAAACATTTAAGTCTTACTTCAAACTATAAATAAGCTAATTGATGTTCACAACCCCTTCAAGCCCCATCTCTGAAAAAAAACGCAATGTTTGGTTAACAACATTATAACTATACTTTATAAATAAGTCTATTCAGCCGAAAAGCAAGATTAGAAGGACAATTTCTAAATTTGTTAGCTTGATAATACAAAATTGGATAATAAATGCGATCCTTTTCCATTAAGTTCTCTTAGGTGGAATCATTCTTCCACAATAAAATATCTTGATCTATATGTGATAAAATAGGTTTGATCAGTTTATGATATAAATATATATCCCTGTTTTAATGAAATATTACATGTTAATTGAAATCTTAGACATCACTTCAAACACACAAATATCGATCCGAATAATGCTGTTTTGCTTAAAAATCAGTAGTGTTCACAGTCAATACACATTTGTAGGAACATTCCGAAAATAGAAAATGCTAATGTTTGTGTGAATAAGCTTATTTGAAACAGATTATAGATAAAATTTTAACCATGGATAATTCTAACAATTCAATGTATGCATTGTTTTGTCGTTCAGTTTATTTTTGTTTCATAGTACATCGACTGAACCAAATATGGAATTACATAGTGCGTGAAATTTAATTCAAGTTTGTTGCGTAGTTTGTCTCTCTTTCAAAATGTATGGACTCTCATCAGTTAACCAGAAAAAACGCAGTGTTATTCTTGACACATTTAAAAGGGGAGAGTGTAAGTCGTTTATATATATTTTTCGATATTATTGTTTTCGATATTCGTATTCAGTTTCACATGCTCTAGTTGAAATCCTTGAGATCGACCATTTATGTACATGTACCTATTACCTTAAATTGAAGTAGGAGTGGATCATTTTACAATCTCAAAAGACTTACGTACACAAAATTTACGTAGAGAAATAAAAAGCCAAGAATTTTTTGGGGTTGATGCATGGCCTTAATTGTATAATATATAGAAAAATATGGCGCACCAAATGTATCTGAAGCAAGCATTTATATGGTATCAGACAAAACGACAAAAATCATAAATGAAAATAATTTAGATGTTTTCGCAGTAGCCATATATGTTTCTCCTGACATCTTCATATATATATCTGTGTCACAAGACTTATTGAGGAAAGCTTATATATAACGTATTGCTTTCATTCCCATACCATGTTTTGTTGTTTACTGTCATATACAAATGTATTTGTCTTTGTGTTGTGTTAGTAATTCTCTGACAAGATGATATATGGGGAAGGGAGGTAAAGTTTGCTTTGTCCAGTACTTTTAATATATTTTGTTTATAAATAACAATACCTAATGGACGATTAACCGTCCTGCCAAACATTGATTCCGTTGTGGATGTAGGTAAAGGCTATCATTTGTCACCGTTATTAGGAACTGACATAATCTTCAAGATAATAACGTATACAAGAACATTCAAACATATATTGTTATGTGAAATTTGAGTGGTATTTTTATTTTATTTCTTTCGATTTTTAATGCCAGAACAATTGTATTTTCACGCAAAAACAATATAATTTAAGAGAAGCGAAAGATACCAAAGGACATTCAAATGCATAAGTCGATCATAAACTGACAACGCCATGGCAAAAAAAAAAAAAAAAAGACAAACAGAAGAACAACAGTACACAAAACACAACACAGAAAACTAAAGACTGAGCAACACGACCCCTAAAAATAAAAATAAAACTGGGGATGATCTCAGGTGCTCCGGAAGGGTAAGCAGATCCTGCTCCACATGTGGCACACGTCGTGTTGCCAATGTAAGTACAAACCCGGTTATAAGTCTAATTCAAGGGTAGTAAGTCACTAAGAAAACATGGAGGAAAGATACTAAAACTTAAAGAAGGAAATTATTTCTCACTCAGTAAATTCTGTTTCTAAAAAGAATCCCAGTAAATTCATATTTTTATGGTATATAGATTGTTTTTGATTTCAATCCCTGGTATCTTCTCGCCTTTTTAACGATCAATTATGTAAGGCATTGAGTTGGTCAGCTAAGCTCGGTCAGCTAATCTCCTTTTCGTCAGGTATCAGCTGTATCGGTGTGATATGTGAGACCTACATTTCATGAGGTGCCGAATTAGTAAATATACTTTAAGCTGTAAACTTTAATATGAGACGATACATGAGATTAAGACGGAATTAATGAAAATGTCGTTTTATCTATGGCTATTTTATGTTATCTTTTAATTCATAAAATGTCACTGCGAAAAAAGACAAATAAGATCAAGATACCACAGAGAAGTTTAAGATTTCCGTTTAACTGTGAATGAAAAGTACAGTCGTTTTAAACATGGATTTTAACTAGAACGAGGTACAAATTCAGTGTTCAGGGTGTTAACTGGTATACAATGCGACGAGAAAATCTTGACATATGACTTCTTGCATTCAATGTTCAAGTATTTATCACACCTACCGTTGTTTTCATACATTTAGGATTTACTGCCCGCTGTAGTAAATTAAATAAACGAAGATTCATGAATACTTAAAGAGGTATATCCCGCCATATTCTGTATGTGCCTGTCAATATATTTCAGTGGATGTCGTTTGTAGCTGTTTATCATATTTGTTTCGGTTTCGGTATCGGCCTATGGGAAGATATCTTCTATTGTTGTCAAGGTGAATATTTTTAAGTAGCCGGTTTTTCGGATATCTTTAGATCGATTAACCGGTTAAACTGTAGTCAAGTTTTTGTTTAAAGACCGGCATTATTGACAGCACCGTAGGAATGATACGATGTTTCGAATTTTATGTGACCTTATTCGTCATAATGAGTCTTCAATTTTGTATTGTTGCTTGCTCCTGATAACCTTTAAAACAGTAACGTGTTAGTCGGACCATGGACCATAGAACAAATTTATTTTATTTCTTTTAACATGATTTAACGAGTTAAGATATATAAACACCGTAAGATTGGCCTTAATATATAGCTCACTCTTTTTATTATATTGTACATGACATTGCTATACCTTTTAAACTTTTTGATTCGAGCATCACTGGTGAGACTTTTGTAGACGAAACGTTCGTCTGGCGTACAAAATTTGAATCCTGCTTTCTATGGTGAGTTTATTATCCAATGTATATGAATGTTATGATATATCTCAAACAACGTAAACATAAACATTGTGAATGCATGTTTTGTCTTAATTTAAATGTAAAAGATAAGTACATGTACAAGTTATAATATATCATAATACATACTTGAGTAAAACAAAAAGTCCATTATATCCTAGCAAAAATCATGTTTCTCAAAATTTTAAATTCTTCAACAAAAACTAAGTTTTTACCACATTGAACATTATTAAAAATATAGTTTATATGTGGGGGAAGATCTCTCTTTTTGTAATCATTTAAGGCATTACAATAATTTATGTAAAATTAATTAGATGTTGATGCATATCAAAATCAATTGGACAGTAGTTAGTTTGCATCATAACATTGCTATCGATGATAATAAAAGAGTAATAAAAGATGAGTGTGATCATGTTGATAATTTCCATATATATAAGTAGCATATATACAATTTTAATATTTATATTTCAGATTATGTTTATATCTATGTATTTCAATGTTTGGATTTTTACAGATAAAATAAACATTACAAAAATTAAAAAATACGCAAACTTTTTACTACATTTTTTTCTCATTTTGGCATTGGGCTGTTTTCTGCTCTTGGTCAGGTTGTTGTCTCTTTGACACATTCCCCGATTCTCAATTCTATTGTCACTGGGAATCAATTTCGAAAAGATATTATTATACTGGCATTTCTAATTTCGTTAAAACCTTTTGTACTCTCAAAATTTGTGTAATTATTTTTAACAAACACTTAGTTTTTACCACAAAATTGACACTGGTATTATAATTTCAGTGAAATCCTAGAACAAAACAAGTGTTACACCAAATGTAACTTTTTAACAAAAACTATGTTTTAACTGCAAATGTTCATCGACAGATATTTGACACTAGGGTCAATTTGGATGGCATATTAAACTTGCATACTAATATATCAGTTTTCATTGAAATCTTAACTCAAAACGATATTTCTCAAAATTTGTAATTTTTAACACAAAATGATTTTCACCAAAATATCATGTGCAAATCTACATATTATGCAAACCAACTGTGTAAAGTTTACTTTCTATTCAATCAAATTATACGTTGGATAGGTATGTTTTGTTTAAATTAAAAGTTGTAGAAATGAAATACAAGTTATACCTTTCTTACAAAATTACCCTTTTTGTAAACCTATCCAGCATTTTGAACATTTAAATTCAACAAAGCTTTTTACACAACAACGACAAGGAATGACCCAGATACAAAAAGAGGGCTGACTATCAGACAGTGAAAATTAATTCATGCCTAGTCAAATAATGGTAACAATAGTAGCAAATCTTTCCTCTTGAAATCTTATGTGAACTTTTCTCGTAGAAATTTATAAAATAAATTGTATACATGTTGACTTACTTATGTTGTTTTCGTCTTTACACAAAACAGCCAAGTGATCAGAACAGTTTCTCAACTGGTAGGTCAATGACTGAGTAAAATAGTTTCTTAGAATTGCAGCACACCTTTGATTCGCTTTGTCTAAAAGTGAAAACAAGACATTAATACTACATAGTTCCTGATAAAACAGATATATAATCAATACTCAATAATTAATCTATAATGTAAATTTATCTCTAAAACATAATCATGAACTAAAACGTGAAAGTTTCCTATCTAACAATCATGGTCCAACAATACTATATTGAGTTGTAAAATGAGAGATGCTTGGTTTTTAAATGAAACGGCAGCGGCAAAATCGTTAATTCGATTCCATTGTGATAAAATTGAAATATTTTTATTTGATTTTGGGTCATGAAAAATCTTACTTTGGAAAGAACCATACTGAGTCCCATAATAAATACACCGAATATGATATCATTAACTAAAATGCTTTAATTCTTGATGGACAACATATTTGTTGAGTTTGGTGGATTGATATTTCAGCAGACATTCGGTATTCCAAATGATACTAATTGTGCACCACTACTTGCCGATTTGTTTTGTACTTACGCATTTAAAGCAGAATGTATACAGAAGCTTCTAAAAGACAAAATAAAATAAAAATTATTGCAAAGTTCGTTTATTTCACTTTCAGACAGTTTGATGATATCCTGTCACTCAATTACCGACATTTGAAGGACGGCTTACATCTCATATATCCCAGTTAACTGGATATTAAGGATTACTACCGAAAGTCTAAAGTCTGATTATTATCTTGATCTTTTCCTCGATATTGACACAACGGACGACTTCAAAGTTGAATCTATGACAATGTGATGATTTCAACTTCTTAATTATCAGCTTCCCATTATTTAGCAGTAACATACCCTTCTGCTCCGTTGTATGACGTTTAATATCTAAGTTAATACGTTTTTTTTTTAACAATTAAATCATCTTTATTGCACTAAAGCTGTTTAACAATTTACGTAGCTTACAGTTGGGCTAAGTATCCTGTACATTAATCATTATACATCCAGGAGAATATATAATAAAATATTATATTAATGTTAGTATTTTACAATTAAACATAATACATTATATAGATAAACATCAATATAAATTGATTGATTGATTTTTTTTTTTGTCTGTTTACAAATCGGGAAAAATAACGGATCTACGCCGTACCGTTTTGTGATTATATTATGTGTGTTTACTTTCTCACAGGTTACCTGTGTATTGGAATTAGCCTAACTTATTCTTTTATTTTTTCTGCTCTGTTGTATGACGTTTAATATCTAAGTTAATACGTTACGCTCGTGCATGTTCACACTATGCGGACCTCGTTTTTACGGCTGTGCTTCTTACACATAAAAACAGCTCAAACAGAGTTATGACACAGAATGACTGAAATCGACACTACATTAGTTTTACGTTACCATCACAAATTGGTTGAGCTATATTACAAATCATTAGCAATATGTTTTCGCGGTCATAGATATTTAGGTACCAGTATAATCATCTTATCTGTTATTTTTCCGATTGTGTCTTATTCACGATTGTGACATTTTGATTTAGTGTATATTCGCATGGCGGGAGATGCATGCATGCAGGAGACGGTTACACTGTCGACGCACCCGGTCCAGCTCCCTTTACAGTTCATGCAGATGTATTTCCTCATTTGTTTTTACCGTGATACGTCTATTCTTAATTGATTATCGAGATTTGAGCACCCGTTATTCTCTTTCACTTCAATTTAAAACATGATTAATTGTTCGCAACCAATGAAAAGATTTGATCTTGTCCTTATAACTGCAAAAACATTATGTTCTCTTCAATTTAAACTGATTGAAAATATATATTGGTCCCTGGAAATTTCAGATACTTTGAAAATGTCTTGTAAGTGCCTTCACTCTTACATGTCTTTAGAGTTTGAACTCAAGTTTGACAATAAAGAGAGGCGAAAGATACCAAAGGGACATTCAAACTCATAAGTCGAAAATAAACTGACAAGCCATAGCTAAAAAAGAAAAAGACCAACAGACAAACAATAGTACATAAAACACAACACAGAAAACTAAAGACTGAGCAACACGAACCCCACCAAAACTTGGTGATCTCAGGTGTTAAGCAGATCCTGACGTGGCACCCATAAAATAAATGGCGATTAATCAAGTCCTAAAATACCTGACAAGTTACTTTGTATGTGTTTCACGTTAACAATCATTAATGAATTATAAATTAAATTAAAAGTAAGTATTACAAATATCTGATACGAGTTCTAAAATGAGTGCTGACAGTATCTTTTTATTTGATTCATGGCCTCGAAATTAGAATGGAAGGCAACGACAACTTGTACTGAATTGTAAGACAACATTTTTGATTGGCATGATTGATGCTGATGGTTATTATTTTAAAGGATCACAAAAGTAAGGTGAGTCTGACAATAAGAGCAAATCATGTATTTTTTTTAAGGGGATCTGTTAGTTTATTTGGGTCGTGTCTTAATTTACAGACTCTATAAACAATACCTAGCCTTGTTGGCCGACCGATCTAGGGCGCTAGACACAGTAAATGACACGATGTCACAGAATCATAGGTTGAAACCTGCTGATGGAAAGACAAACATTTTGCTACTTTTGCAAATCTAAACATTGTTTGCCTAAATTTCAGACGAAGAATTATGTAACTTACATAATCCCTGTGAATTTAAGTTTCTATTATTACCGACATGATCAGCAACTTTGCATTATTAAACAAAACAAATTAAAACTGAACGCTATTTATATAATGTCATTCAACATGTTTACAAAGAGAGAATTCTCAACGGATTACATATAAAGCTCCAGCACAAAAATTAGGCGATTAAGTTAACACTCCAGCAGTTGCAGAAATTAGTGTAATACCCTTAACCTTTTTGACAAATTAAAATATATTGATAATGGTATACTTAATTTGTTGATCTGCATTAATTAATGGCTTCATATTGTAATGTAATGATATATGCAGTAAGTATATTACCTTCTTCATACATAAAGTATCCTAGCCATGTTTCTCGGAATTGGCTCTGGTTGTTCGAAACAGATTCATTCTTTAGTAAACAGCTGTGAATAGTAAAAATCCATGTCCCGAAACGACTGTCACCTACAATATTATGTTATTTGAATTACAATTTATTTTAAAGCTTCTTGTTAATTCAAGGTAGATAAACGAGAAAGTACAATGTATCATGTATCCAAGCACATTTACCATTGTGATGTCAGTTTCTTGTGAATTTTGAATGTCCCCTTTGTATCTTCCGCCTCTTTTTTACAAAGACGAGATCGTTTTTGTTTAATTAATTTTACTTTGAAGGATGTGATGATTACCATATCATTACCAATTCTCAATTTATTACTACAGCATTACAGTTACAAACTACTACGACACATATTGTTTATTCCATGAACGTTGGTTTTATAATGATTATAAATGAAATTAAAACAATAAAAAGGTGTATAATAGTAGAAATAGTAACTGAAAGGATTCTGAAACCAATCAAAGGGGTTATCAATATTGAATAAGAATCAAATGCAATAGTGCGAGGATACATTAAAAAACCTGACTGAAGAATTGTTTTGAAAATTCTGAGGTCATGAGAAAGAAACGTAGACATTTTAAAAATAGACAGACGAAAACAGTCAACCCGCGATAGTCGATCAACTAAATGCATTATAGACGGAACGTTTGTTAATTTTAAAACTATTCTGGCGAAAAAATAATAATTTGTACACGTAGACTCAAATTAAAATACTAACCTCCTGCACAAACAGCCGTCATTTTAAAACTGCAATCAGCGGTCGTGAAAATACCATTTTTTATGGCGAGGCAGTGATGATTACGGGCGTCTTTATTGTCCTTTTGTATAGATTTATACCTAAATTCTAAGGTATATGCAATATATTAATGTAGCATCATCGCATACATCTGTATAAACGTAGCAATTGCATTCGTTGTAAATATATTATATATATTGTATATTCTTATTTACCCAAACACATTGATTAAAATGTCTTCTTTGACTGTCCATGACGTTAACTAAATCAATTGTAAAGAGTTATAGTTTTACACAAACATCATTGAATCCACCAACTCAGTTTTACCGTTTAAAGTGGTGCTTAGTGTCTTAAAAAATATTATTTATAGAATAAAAGAAATCAACTAACATAAACAAACCATCACTCCATACCCATTTTCCTGCAGTGCTTCTTTTTCAAAGATAAAGCATTGAGAGTAAAATTCTGTATCAAAGAAGACTGTCTATAGAATTATCTACAAAGAAGACTATATAGAATAATGATAATAATAATAATAATAATAATAATAATAATAATAATAATAATAATAATAATAATAATAATAATAATAATAATAATAATAATAATAATAATAATAATAATAATAATAATAATAATAATAATAATAATAATAAAATAATGATAATAAAAGAAAGCGAATTGACTATCTGAATAGTCCCTTTTGAACTATTGGCTATGATTAAATCTATACTTTGGCCATTTTATCTGAATTCGCAAGCAATCGTAGATATCTAACATCCAAAACCAAACACTCAAACTTTGCAGTTATATTCAGAGAATATAAATGGAAATTAAATTAGCTTTTCACCTATTACATCCAGAAGAATGTGGCAAATTTAGGATACCGAACAAATTATGTTTGATTTGGAATAAACAAGTAGTATGCGTAGCTGAATACACGAACGAGAGAAAACTGTTTTGTGACAATGGTACATTTTTGATGAGCTTGCATGTTGAAAACATTTTTTGTAAAAATAAACTACTTTACCAAATGTCAGTAAAGTGTATTTTACATACAAATATGGTAAAGTTACGCAAGAAGAATGTTCAAATAAAAAAGGTAGGTAAAACAGTGTCTGTTCTTCTGACATCAACACATGTTAGCACTAAGTAACTCATCATTTATCTTAAAAATAACAAAAGGCATGCCTACATCAACCAATGATTGAAGAAAACTATGGCAGGTAATCTTAGTGAGTTTTGAGTAAATAATTTGATGTAAAAAAAATTTTAAACATTCTATTTCGTGTAATATGTTAATGTAATGTTAATTTTGATTTCATTGTTTTTTTCAAAAAAACATTTATTTATCAACGCTTATAATACACACTTTAGTCTGGGATAACATAATTCATTTATTAGTTATAATTGACTTTGAACTAGCTTTCAGATCTTATATCGATGCTTTGTGTCTAATGTGTTTATGTTACTTGTTTTTGTGCCTCGTACCGATCTTTTAAGTCAAGCCAATGGGAATTCATTTTTACAGGTTGTTCTTATGGTGTGCTGTTACACAATTGTCCCAGAAAATGTACAAAGTTTTGTCTTCCATCTAAAGATGCACCGATACATGTTTGCAAAAGGCATCAAAAACCAATATAATTGTAATCTTTGTTTCAATCGAATATAATTGCGCCGATAGGGTGGATGAATATGATATTTGACCTCGTAGAAAAAACCCGGCGTAACAATAGAAATGAACGAAACAACAAACAAAACATTTAATATAAAACTAAAGTTTAATCAAACTGAGCGGCACGGACAACACTTAATTCAAACATAGAGAACCAGGTGTTGCGGAAGGAGGATCAATGCATGCTTTTCTAGATGTAATTGTTTTGCTTATGGCAGTTCCATTAAAAAGATGTTGAACCAATCATTGAACGTGAATTTGCTTTTTTTTCGACGAAGGTGGATTCTAAAAAATAATTTACCATGGCATACCTGTTTCAAATTTGAAGATTGGAAGTGATGAATGTGACATTGAATAAACTTCATCAACATTTCCTGTTTTTGTTGAATTCGGGTTAATGCATACTGGACGCTTCTCTAAATTTGACTTCAAATCTGTCTTATGAATACACTTGCAAACATGTTTCTAAAATAACAAAGCTGAAAAGTTAATTACAACATCCGAAAAACCAAGTCAAATCTCTATTTACTGAAAATTAAATTAACAAGTCATCATTTTTGTTTCTGATTAGTATGTTAAGTAAATCAGGTAATTTCTGATATAACCGCAATATATAAGTTGCCTTAAGATCGTAATTATAGGTACATGTATATGCAACATGTTTTACAAGTCCTTTGATACCAGAATACTCGTCTAATCTGTAATTTTACCGACTGTGTCATCTTCCCGATTGTAATGTTTTGACTGAGTGTATATTTGCATGATTCCCCAACTTTCTGTTTGTTACATTGATTCTCTTCTTAATCGATTTTTGAGATTTGAACATATAAGCTACTGTCGCCTTTATAAGTATACATTGGGAAGTGAAGTTTTTCTACAAACACCCCATGTCAGTAATATTCGACTCGGACAAGAATATGACATATATGTAACTTTATTTTGAATTGCATAGCATAAGCTCGATAGCATCTTGAATTGTATATGTAATAACATACCGTAAACTGAAACCATATATTCATACAGATGTAACTAGTTCTTAAAATCAAAATATAAACATGAGAAGACAAACATGAGGGTTATCATATCACATCTCAGCTTAAGGTCTCCTCCGATCATTTATCTCTCTGTATTATGTATTGTCTACCTAATCATGAACTAAATAATATCTTTCACTTTGTTTCACCAGGCTTGTTAGTTGCGCCGTTTATGCAAATATTTAATTATCCAATCATTCGAGTGACAAAAACCCTAGAACTTTGAATACAAATTTTCCATCCCTCCAATCATAAACTGATAACTTTACCTTTGTATTCATCAAATGTTTATTAACTTAATAAATTTAAATTAATAAAACAATGGAAATCGGTTAATAAATATTGAATCGACGTCAGGGAAATCCGGAAAATATTTTTGGAAATATTTAAGTTTACTCAAAGTTCGTACTATGAACATCAAAATTATTTATTTTGTTAAAATATTTCCTATAATAACTGTATACATACCTAACAACAAAATTATTTTATTTACCTGTGTTTAAAGTTATTGCAAATGGCTGATATTTTTGTTCGAGCATATTGTTTTTCTTAAATTGTTTAACATTTCATACCGATATAACATGTTACTTTTATTATTCTTCCTTAGTTTATTTATTTTGTATTTACATTGTATCATAGGTCAAATTTATTTGTTCAGTGTATGTTCAATGGTGTTAATATGTCCTTTGTTTGAGTTAAGCTATTTCAGTTGATATTTTATATGTGTCTTTCTATGTTGTGATGTTACACTATTGTTTCAGAAAAAGGGTGAAGGTTTGGTACCATTAAAACGTTTAAACCCACTGCATTTGTTTGCACCTGTCCTAAGTCAGGAATCTGATGTTCAGTAGTTGTCGTTTGTTGATGTGGTTCATCTGTTTCTAGTTTTATATAGATTATATATCGTTTTAGCTCTGATTCTAGTAAATGTTCAACAACTTATCTTTCTGCCTTTTGAAGTTTCCGGATTATCATTAAAGAGCTTGATATTTAACCTTGTAATAAAGCATAGAAAAAATAGTGGAAGACTTTTTGACTCACTACACTACACTTCGAAACAATATCATCAAACAAAAATGTATTTAATCAAATGTTCCATCGGGAAATCTAAATGCATGTTTATGTGTTGCAACACAGTTAAAGCTTTGTTCTGTAATGAAAAAGATATATATGCGAGATATACTTACTAGAAGTATGATAAAAGGATTAAAGCTATACACGTTCTCCTGAACAATAACTACATACGTTTCGCCAATTAAGTTTATCGATAGTTTATGTATTATAGATACAATGAATAAGGGTTGATTCTTGAATAAGAAACCATGAGCCCAGAGGGCAAATGGTTTGTTTTTCATTGATCAATGCTTATCCCTTGTGTCTCTAACTTAAACTATTGTGTTGATGTCTTTTCAAAACTAAAGCCTTTTATTAATTAGAAGGTATTGTAAGTGTTTAAATAAACATGTTATCATGTTCAACGATGCATTAATAAATCAAAGTTCACAATTAATTGGTTAGAGAAATACAAATAAAACATAACACGTCTGTCTTTAAATTAGTATGCATCTTAATAGTATCCGTAATTTGCACAATAAGACATATTCGAACTTATTTCTAAGTATATATAATAATTATGTTACCGAAATTTCTAGCAAGAAACCTAATTCTAGGCGCATCATGACTTACTCGCGGGATTTGTGGATAAAAATTTGTAAAATATGAAGTAAAAAGATGAAATCATACTATATTTTATAAAACAAAATGAACAAATTTAATGTAATAATTTTCTTTTCAAATACAAGTTTTTTGAAATACCCAATAATAATCCAAAACCTCGCTATTATAACAAAAGTACCCAAAACAACATACAAAATAAGAAAAACGGAAAAAATAAAAAATTGGGACAACAAAGAGAAAATAGGGATTTGAACCTAAATCGACAAGTCTCTACTTCTTCTGGGGTTCGATTCCCAGTGAAGGCATATAAAAATTACAAAAGTTGAAGGTAAAGTTTTGAATTAATAACATTAGTGAACAGAAATCAGTAAATTAGCCAATTCAAACTTAATGAAATTAGACACAGAGGAAACAATTGAATATAATTTGTTGAGTCCATTTCAGCGACAGATTTAGGAAGAGTTGATTTTAGCAAAAGAAATGAGAACCAATTACTCTCCTTTAATAACAGACTTGTATCTTTATTATTATGAATAACAGTTAATTGTCAATTTAAGTAAATATCCGTCTGAATGCTAAAACGGTGTCCATTTTGTTTTAAATGTTAATTTTCATTTTTTGAATGGTGATACCTTTTCAATTCTTACGGTATGTATATTTCCTAATATTTTCCTAGTTCCTTTATTCACACGAGACATACTTCATACGGGAACTTCTCGGGAAGAATGAAATGAAGGAATCCTTCACGTTCCATTCTATAATTAATGTCCTCTCATTAAATAATCCTATGGTTGGTGATGATAGTATCTACGCATTCTAATCCATCAAACATGACATAAAGTATACATTGTACCACAGATAGAGTTAAGCTTGTCGCATGTCTTGAACTACATCATGAATTGACAATGTTGGTCGTTTCAGAAGAAATTTTTACGACACAAGAGATGGTTTCAGTTTTTCAATTGTGAATTTTCCATTTATATCAAGCAACATTCCTGTAATATGAAATATATATATCCTAGTTGATACGATATTTCAAGAGCATGCGTTTCCTATCACGATTTCCTCGACAGAGGGTTGTTGCTTTTAAGGAAGCTATTGAACCAAGGGTTCCTAATGATAAAGTTGAGGTCGTCCTTTTGGAAGTTTTTCGGATGCAATCATAAGTTGGTTGACCATTATGGAACATATGCGCCACAAATATCTACATATATGTCCCATTGTCATTGCCACCATCACTATCTCTCATAAAAGATTACTTTAGTTGTATTTGACAAAATCTATCGGAATTTTAGGCCCTGAAAGCTCTTCAACTTTGTACTTGATTTTGGCCTTTAAACGTTTTTGATTCGAGCGTCATAAATAATACCCGTTGATAAATTAAAAAAAATATTAAGAAACAAAGGTTCCAACTTCCTCATTCAAAGTTGACTGTAGATGAATTTGTCTATTTTTAGGTCCCTTTTGGTCATATAACTCTTCACATGTTAAGGTGTTACACATCCTTAGCTTTCAAATGTTTGGGTTTGATCGGTCCTGCTGAAGGTATATCCAGTAAAGCGCTTCGTACGTACGAAATTATTCATGTGTTACTTTATTTCACTAATGAGTCTTTTGTAGACGAAACGCGCGTCTGGCGTGAAATAATTTAAGCCTGGTATATTTGATGAGTTGTTCCTCTTCTCAGTTCTGACATCAGCGAATTAGACTTATCATCACCGAATCTGTACTTACTATGAGCAACATGACGGCAGCCACATGTGGACGAGGATCTGCTTAGTCATACGGAGCACCTAATGTCAACCCCGGATTTTATTTGGGTTCATGTTTTAAATCAGTCTTCAGTTTTTTCTATGTAATGTTTTTGACGACTGTTGTTTGTCCATTTGTCGTTTGTCGTTTTTTACATGATTTTGTCGGTCTCTCATCGAATTGGATGTCCCTTTATTATATTCCGAGCCTCTTTTGTTCGCTCTGTCTGTGTTTATAGCGACGTTTGATATTTCAAGAAAAGTTATAAAGATAGTCGTTACCAGTTGCTTGGTTGCTGTCGGCGATATTTATTTTCTTCTTGTATCTTTGAAGTTTTAAAAATGTCACTGGTTGCTCATTTGAATTGTTCACATTTGTCAACCTTAGTACAAATGTACTTTTATAGCCTATCATAGAGTATGGACCTTCGCTCATTATTGAATGTCGTACAATGATCTATATTTGTTTACATCTTTGTGTTTTGGTCTTTATGGATAGTTATCTCTTTGTAAATAATACCACATCTGCTTATTCTAATAATGAATGGTTGTACTAAAAAGGTTCCTTTTAAACCTTTTATGGTCAGTCCTTTAACACTGTCCGTTAAGCGAAGCTAAAAAAACAAAACTTCATTATTTGAAATTATTTAAAACATCTGTGATAAAAAGTAAAATATGAAGGCTGCAACATTGCGTTACAATTATAACAAAATGCAAATTACTTTATATATTTGATCTTAAAACCGTGTTTAATCTCATAGATTTTTGCTTTAAACAACGAATATTGATAAAGGTTTTCAATGGGATAGTGTGTGTTTTTTTTTTCAATTAAGCCATTCAGACCTTTTAGATTGAAAGAAAAGTACACCTTCTAGTACGTGAACTGTTCTTTTGAGAATTTTAGCGCAACCAAAGTTCCAACTTCCTCAGGCAAAGTTGACCTTAGATTAAATTGGCTAATCCATTTATATCATTATAACTTCTACGTATATTTACATCCCTGGATTTCAAATTTTTTAAGTATCTGAGCGTTCCTGACGAAGATGAATCCGGAAAAGCAATTCGGACGCACGAAACTTATAAAGAGTTATCGTCATTGTATAATTGAAATATAATTTATTTTTCTTTGATAGCTTTTTTGAAATTTAACTTTGCAAGCTTTCTTATTTCTGATGCTTAAAATCTGATTTTGAAACATCACTAATCTTAATGTAAAACTTAAGAGAATTACATTAAAAATTGAACATGGTTTTACATAATATGTGATACCTATGATTTTGTTGTATGGGCTGTTTCTGTAAACATTAATGATTGGATTTTTATAAAATGTGATAATTTTTCTAAAAAGACAGAGCTCCAAATTGAGGGAATTTTAGGCTGCTGAAAAAATAGTTCACTCGTTAATAAAAAAAAAGTAATTCAGTTGTAAACAAATCAGGCTATACAAATGAAAGACTGTCTTTGGATGAAATGTATAAAGCAAATCAAAATCGGTGAAATTAATTATTGTGTATGTATTTCAAAATACATTATATGAACTTTTGAATTTTTCGTAACGTAAATGCAGTACCAGATCAAATTTTGACCTGAAGAATTGTTGTTTATTGCTGAAGTATATATAGATTTTATGGCAGAATTGTACTAGATTTTTACAAATACATTCGTATGTACATTAAAATGGCTTAATTTCACATTTTGGAATACAAGCATTCTAAGGATATATTCAACGTGTATTAGTTACTGTATAACTTTTAATTCTTGATAATAACAACGTTTTATCACGTATATATTACCCTTTATATATTCATTTTAAATTTCTGTTTTCCGTCGTACCAGAAAAAATATCTGTTAATTTATGTATTGCATCATATTCACACGAAATAAACTGATTACAGCAGAAAATAGGATAAATTCATTGCAGTAAACACTATCGCAACCTGACACAATACCTACCGTGAATAAAGTTACCAAATGTTTTGGACAAAATATCAACAATTATGATAGTAAGCATCAGTAATAACATAACAAAATAATTCATCTGTCTAAAAGTAATAACATATAAATTCGACTTAAGAATAAAACATCGGGACATTATTTTGTATGTTATTCTTTACAAGGTTGATTGATTGACTGGTGATTGCTTTACGTCGCATCGCGGCGTTCTTTACAAGGTCTTTTCTTTGAATATCAATACTGAATACTTACAAAATATGTAAAAAAATCTGATTGTGTTGTACAAAAATATGCACATTTGAAAACACTTCTGGAGTCAATGGCGCGTAAACTGTTTTCAAAATAGTAGTTTAAATTTATTTTTATATCAGTAGAAGGAACAGATACATCCAAGCAACCTGAAAATAAGTATGAATAGTGTGAAATACAAATGTAAAAAGCATGTTATAAATAAAGTAATTTAGATGAACAATTCTTACATCAACTTTTGCACAAGATTATAGTAATTGTAAATGTCTTATTTTAAAATATGCGGTATTTTGTATTGGTACTTTTATAATGTTGACAGGGGTCATATAATTCATACAATGCCAACCAATAAATTTTGCAATGAGGGAAGATATCTTTATGAAAAGATTTGATGTTCTTCTAATCAGGTGAGTATTTTCACCATCCGCTTTGAAGAAGTGGCTTCTTAACAATATCAGTTCCTTGAAATAGCTTTGCATAGATGTTTTTAAAATTATGTATCAGTAGGCAGCTGTACAGTTTAAATAATGTGCTAAAAGAGGGGGCAATTTCAAACGATTTTTCATCTTATTTACACAAATAAATAAATTTTATATTCGCCTGAGCAGAAATGTTTTACCGATTGTGACATTTTGACTGAATGTGGATTATCATGGCGGATGATGCATTCGTTACAGCAGGAGATGCTTAACTTGTCGACACACCCGGTCTTGCTCCATTTGAATTTCGTGCGATTCCCTCAGTCAGTTTTTGTTTGTTACCTTGATTTGTTATTTCTACTGCTTCTCATCGCAATGGATAGTAAGTTAACAATTGATGGTATATAAATGTTATTTCTAGCACCATTTATGTAAGTCTAACAGAGAAAAGCACGATAATAATTGAAATTAAAAGAAAAGAAAACAATAACGGATTTTTTTAAAGAGAGAAAGCGTGCAAAAAAATATTTGTGTTTTACTTACATTTCCCTATGGAAAAGAAGATACATTTGTTTTTGCTAATAAACGTTTCATGATCTACAAGTCTACAGATAACAATGTGTACTATAAACATATCTATTATTCATAACTTTTCGTTTTCTCAAATGTGTGTGTGTGCGTTAAAAATGTAAAAATGTTGGCATAAAACGACATCAATTTTTTGGCAGAAATGCACAAGGATATCCTAAAATTCATCCTTGCAATGTCCGAAAATAAAATGTGTTTTCGATTAGTAAAACTACAACTGTCCAATCTACTGCCAACGTCTGAACTGTTTTGCTGCATTTGATATTCTGAACAAACCACTATGGGTTGTTCAGTAATTTGGACATTCTAAGCGTGTTTTGTACATACGCACACAAGAACATTTTAGCACTTTCAAAGACATGGAAAGTTTAAAAGCATTAACATATAAACAAACAGAAGGTATAATTTACCTTGTAACATGAATGGTAATTTTTGCTTTGATCTTCGAGTGAGTTAACTTCTGTTATTTTTAGAGCAGTACGTTAACTGAATGATTTTTTTTATTTATTGCACTCTCCAGTCCCGCCGTGTGTCGCTTGTCATACGAAAAGCAAAGAATGGGAGGAGCTTAGACCAGTGCTCTAACTTCCATCTCAGAGGTTGTTATTTCACTGTCTAGCTCCGTCTCCTTGGCCTAGTACACAAAATGTAATCAATGAAATCAATGACCATAAAATGTCATAATAAATGTAAAAAAAAAATGCAAACACAACAATATATATTAAAAAAAATTGGGTAAAAAAGGGGGTCGGGCTTACCCTAAAACTAGCCAAATTTGTAAACCTAACCTTCAATTAAAAATGGTTCCCTATACTTGAAACAAATGAATGAGAGCTACAAAAAGGAATAATGTGGTCTATAAACGAAGAGGCGATATTGATAAATTGGTGAATACTTGTTTTAATCAAATAAAATAAATATTCCAAAAATTATCACTGGATTTTTGGTTGTTTCAATTCCTCCACTTTTTAAAGGTATATCTCCGTAAATCGAGCATGCTTAAAATATTTATCTCTGGATCTTGCGTAATCAACAGCCCATCTATTAATAGATTCTTTTACCTTTTCTAAAACTACTCGTCCTATTGGTTTTGAAAGCAGGCAGTTTACATCTAAGAAGATTTTGCATCTATACCCTCAATAATTTTCGCTCCGGGAGGGCGGGGGTGCACTTCAATAATACATAAATCGCTCACTGGTCTTTAATCCTTGATGAAAGTATCAAGGCAACTATTCGTTGACATGTACATATATCATTAATCAAATCCTGATAAAAAATCCGATCGATGAGTTCATTTTTCTGAAAAATAAGAGATGTTTTGTCATAGAAGGCGCCATTATTTGATTGACATATTTAATTCATGAAAAGTACAGTTAAGTGTAACCTTTGACATGTGTCATCGCCCATTAATGTTACAAATCATATATAGCCACACTTTACTCATTAACATATTTAATCCACTCAAAGCTACGCTTGTCGTGAATTAAATACGTTAATTCGTAAAAGGCGTGCTATATATAAAACTTATTTTAAACCCAGTTCCTGTAATCGTACATAGTTAAAAAAAAAAAAAAAACATCGTATCATATTGTAACAGTATTTTACTTTCAGTCCCCTTTCAGGAAGAACTAAAATTACAAAAGTTTATGTGAAAAAGGTAAAAATATAATTAATGGAGTGTTATAAAAAAAAAACTTGTAGGAAATCTTTGATAAACTGCACTCGTTTGAAGGGCATTATCTGTCATTTGACAGTTTTGATTTCTGAGGTCTGTATACAACCCATCAATGCAATCTCAATAAAAAAAAAATATAGAATTGTTCTATTCATTAAATTGTCTTTCTGCAAATTTGGAATTTGTACGAGATTTTTTCATCGATAGTTACAGTATACATTAACACACCATAAAACGTTGCCCAGTCTGATGTACGATTCATTGAAGACGTCCATGCGGTGAAGTTCTTGGGTAATTCTGTAGATTCATAATGATTCTTTGTGTACATGATGTCGTCTACAGATGGAACTTTGCAAGTTTTCTGTGCATCAGTCCATGTTACTGTATAAAAGAATATATTAAACACGATGAATGGCATATATCTATTTAGACAATTATTACTATGAATAAAAAGAAATATTATAGATACAAGAAATACACTAAAGCCAAACGCAATTTAATAAAAATACATTCTGAAGAAAATGTAAAGAAAGAAAGTAGAGTTTCATTATTTATTTGGAATGTCCTCTATGTCATCAAACATTACAGTTATCGTCTCTTAAAGTGTAAGATTTAAAGGGACATAAGCTGTCAAATTCATGTTAACCGATTTGACTCAAATTCTCATATTTGATTTATAACATACTTAAACATATATCCAAATCACAAAAAGTCTTAAATACACAATTTAATTTATTAACAACAAATTGACTCGGTAATATGTATCAGAATTTCGTGTGATTTTTGTCTAGACGTCGTCTAATTAACTATCGAAAGAGAACTGTTCAAACCAACTACTGTATGCTAATTTTTACGTTGATGCTGTTTACCGAGCCCAGATAAACTTATCGATCCTTTAAATAAACTTTTTTTCTAAAATGTTACCTATTCAACACTGTAATTAGATCTTTGAATATTGTTTTTATCAGTATAATATTGATTGTGTTATCAATAAATTGAAACTCAATTAAATATTATTGTTATACAGATATATACATTCACGATCCTACAATCTGTCGATACCTATATTTTGGCATTGCACAAGGTCATGTTTTTCTCTGAATGTGTCTCTTAATGACGTCTTTACACTAAATCCATTGGATGTTGGATGTGTACTAAAGCAGCAATCGGGCTTTAGATCTGGGCATTCATGTAACACTGCCCTCCTTAAACTAATTGATGCATGGCTAAGCGCAATGGATAAAGAGAATTTAACTTGTGCTCTTTTCTAGACTTTAAGTTAAGCCATATCAATTGATATTTTATAGTGTGTCTTTTATGTTGTTATGTTACTCTACTGTTTCAGGTTAGGGTGAAGGTTGGCGCCTGTTAAAACGTTTAAACCCGCTGCATTATATCCAAATCACAAAAGTCTTAAATACACAATTTAATTTATTAACAACAAATTGACTCGGTAATATGTATCAGAATTTCGTGTGATTTTTGTCTAGACGTCGTCTAATTAACTATCGAAAGAGAACTGTTCAAACCAACTACTGTATGCTAATTTTACGTTGATGCTGTTTACCGAGCCCAGATAAACTTATCGATCCTTTAAATAAACTTTTTTCTAAAATGTTACCTATTCAACACTGTAATTAGATCTTTGAATATTGTTTTTATCAGTATAATATTGATTGTGTTATCAATAAATTGAAACTCAATTAAATATTATTGTTATACAGATATATACATTCACGATCCTACAATCTGTCGATACCTATATTTTGGCATTGCACAAGGTCATGTTTTTCTCTGAATGTTAATGACGTCTTTACACTAAATCCATTGGATGTTGGATGTGTACTGATTGATATTTTAGTCTTAGATACACGATTTTTATAGGGTGTTATGGGCTTTGAGATATCTTGTTTGTTCCAAATCAGGATCCTGTTATTCAGTTGTTGTGGTTTGTTGTTGTATATCATGTTTGATTTTCGTTTATTGTTTTGTACATATATCAGGCCGTTAGTTTTTTAGTTTGAATTGTTTTAAATTTGTCATTTCGAAGCCTGTTATAGCTCACTATAAAGCAGCAATCGGGCTTTAGATCTGGGCATTCATGTAACACTGCCCTCCTTAAACTAATTGATGCATGGCTAAGCGCAATGGATAAAGAGAATTTAACTTGTGCTCTTTTTCTAGACTTTAAGTTAAGCCATATCAATTGATATTTTATAGTGTGTCTTTTTATGTTGTTATGTTACTCTACTGTTTCAGGTTAGGGTGAAGGTTGGCGCCTGTTAAAACGTTTAAACCCGCTGCATTTGTATGCACCTGTCCTAAGTCAGGAGCCTGTTGTTCAGTGGTTGTCGCTTGTTGGTGTTGTTTATAAGTGTTTTTCGTTTCTCGTTTTTTTATATAGATTAGACCGTTGGTTTTCCTGTTTGAATTGTTTTACACTAGTCATTTTGGGGCCTTCTATAGCTTGCTGTTCGGTGTGAGCCAATGCTCCGTGTTGAAGGCCGTACTTTGACCTATAATTGTTTACTTTTTACACATTGTGACTTGGATGAAGAGTTTTCTCATTTGCACTCATACCACATATTCTTATTTATATTTAGAAAAGCATTTTTACTGCTGTACCGTTCGGGACAATGCTTCAAAAACTAATATTGACAAATTATACAAGTTACAGAAGAGTGCAGCAAGAATCATTTTGAATGCAGGTTTTGATATCTCTCCATCAGTTATGTTTAAAAAGTTACGATGGCTTACCAGTTATAATAGAACTAAATATTTTATGGCAGTGACGGTATATAAGTGTATGAATAATCTAGCAACTGAATATTTATCTGAACTATTTTCAAGTTGTTCCGTTGTTAATAACTACGCATTAAAATCATTCTTTCCATAATAATATATTTGTTCAACGATTTTAAACTAATGCGGTATGGACTTTGCTCATTGTTGAAGGCCGTACGGTGACCTATAGTTGTTAATTTCTGTGTCATTTGGTCTCTTGTGGAGATTTGTCTCATTGGCAATCATACCACATCTTCTTTTTTATACTATATGTATTCTGGGACCTTGTTTTGGAATTCCTTGCCTTTGACTTTGAAAGAAAGTAAAAGGGTAAATGCTTTTAAAACAAAATGTCAAGCTTATCTCTTGAAAATACAAGAAAAGACTTTTTTCTCAGTTTTAATATAACAATTAATATACTTTTTAAGACAATGGTATTTGTCTACTGTACTATATATGTGCTCTTGTATACAGTGTATTATATCAATATAATGGAATTTTATGCGACTGTCATACAAGTGAGAGGTTTAGCTAGCTATAAAACCAGGTTTAGTCTACCATTTTCTACATAACAAGATGCCTGTACCAAGTCAGGAATATGACAGTTGTTATCCATTCGTTTGATGTGTTTGAGCTTTTGATTTTGCCATTTGATTAGGGATTTTCCGTTTTGAATTTTCCTCGGAGTTCGGTATTTTGGTAATTTTACTTTTTAGTATGTTTTTGTTTATCTATTACCCTTTTGTTTATGTATTAATATCTTTTAAAAATTGTGCTTTCTTGTATGTAGATGTAAAAGGCCACGGGGCGGATTAACTGTTTTGTTTACTGTGTAACCTTCTGAAAATAAAATAATTTATTATTTTCATGACTATGCGGTATGGGTTTTGCTCATTGTTGAAGGCCGTACGGTGACCTATAGTTGTTAACTTCTACGTCATTTAGTCTGTGGTGGAGTCTCGAGAGTTCTCTCATTGACAATCATACCACTCATAGATGGTCAGGTGAAATATAAAAATGAAAAACTACATATCGTATCTCGGCTTCCATATATATTATATAATACAGAAAACTTTAGTAAAAATAAGTACAACAAAAGCTTTGTCTTATTAAATCCTTAATGTTGTCTCATTAGGAATTATTATTTCACTATTTAACTTTCATTAATGATTGAAGAAAAAAATATCTCGTAACTTATGCTACTTTAACAAAATAATTTTTTATATTCTATGTATGATAGTAATTTTATCAGTTAACTAGATTGCATTATATACATGTACATGTATATTGCTTAGAACAGAGAGCTAGAAGTTGCTTATCGTTTTCACGATATTCTTAAGTGAAAACATAATCAGGATTTGAGGACTGACTCTTTGAGACCGTGTGGGATATTGTTACAATTTTTATCATTTAATTTAACTTATCTAATAGCGGGAGATTTGTCAAGAATGCGCGTTTTTCATTGAAGACTGTATAAGATGACAATTGTCTTGTTCTTGCTGTCTGTCGTACGAAAATAAATCGGTGCATGGTATTGAAATTTATTGAAAGGTGCATTTCATTTGAGAAAATATTCAATATATTGAACTTATTCAAATAAAACAAAATCTTGCAAAGTTAAAACCTATCATCTGATTCAAACTGATTAGGTAAGCGTACTAGTTTAATCAACATGTTAAAATTTTTTGCGACTCGATTTGGCGGCATGATAAGTAACTGTATCATCCTTTACGACAAAGTATCTGATCTGAAAAGTACACCATCTACGTGCCATATACAACATGTACTGTGTTTCAACCCTAGGTAAAGCTGACGTGGAAAGACATTACTCGACCAACGAAAAAGCTCATTTGCGCTGGACACAGAGCAGGCGGTGGTGACACGATGTGAAAGAAGCAAGGGTTCGAATCCCACTGAGGGAAGAACAAACATATGCTTTGCAGATCTAACATTGCTGGGCTAAATTTTAGACGAATAATATATATATTGTGGTATTAGCCTGTATAATCACGTGTTATCCGATGGAGGATGTCTGTCATAAAATTGTCACATGTTTAAACGCATATATTACTTCGTCTCAAATTTAGCTAAACAATGTTAGATCTGCAAATTTGCGTTAGCACATTTGTGTGCTTCCCTCAACAGAATATCTATACATATATATATATAGGTAAACAGAAAAAAAATATGAACTGTGGAAACTAATAAATTAAAACAGAATATACACATGTTTAGAATAGTTAATGCATACATACAAATTCTACAACTGATAGTTTAGCAACATTTAAACAATACATCGGACTATATAAAAAGGGGAGGACGGTATAAAGAGTGTCATTAAAAATCAAAAGTTCGAAGAAAACAGACAAAAAAAAAAAAGCAACGAAAATACATCAACCCTCAGAGTAATAGCCAAAAAAAGCACTACACGCCACATAAAAACAATGGATGAACTCGTGTACTCGAAAGGTATCGTTTAAAGAAGAGAAAATAGACCTACCTCGATGTGTATTGAAATAAAAATTTGCTGTCGCAACATCGGTTTTTAAAAGTGAAATAGTCATTAATGCTAAACGCCACATTTCTAAAATGGTGAAGGAAGTAATTATAAACCAGTTTATTTCCTGGTTGAAAAACGGATTTGAATACTTCTATATTGTATCATTGAGGATAACATAGGGTATTAATAACTTTGCACATTCGTTTTCAATTATTATTAGTTTTTATTAAAATGCTTTTTCTACTACTCAGTCGTCTATTGTTTAGATGTAATAGTGTGTGTGAGAGAGATTTTCCTACGCAATACCAAGTAAATATTTATATAGACCAAACATTTTAAAAAGTACTTGTGATTTGAGAAAACATTGCAGATTGGAAAAAGAATAGTAGAGTCATTCTGTTTCTAAAATTTCTCATTTCAAACTTGACAATTCTCACTTCAAACAGACATTTCTCATTTCCAAGTTGAGAGTTAAAAATGTCCAGTTGTGAATGAGAAATATCCAGTTCGATATGAGAAATATCAATTTAGAACTGAGAAATGCGGAGTTTGAAATTAAAAATTAACGGATGTGCTACAAGTCTTTCCACGAATTTTCTGATGTTTAAAAAAACCAAGGACACAAGTCTACTAAAGAAATTATAATTTAATGGAATTCCTGACGATTTATTGGATTGAATGACACATTTAATAAGTATGCATTTATTTTGAATTTACATTGTATCATAGGTCAAATTTATTTGTTCAGTGTATGTTCAATGGTGTTAATATGTCCTTTGATTGAGTTAAGCTATTTCAGTTGATATTTTATAGTGTGTTTTTCTATGTTGTGATGTTACACTATTGTTTCAGAAAAAGGGTGAAGGTTTGGTACCATTAAAACGTTTAAACCCGCTGCATTTGTTTGCACCTGTCCTAAGTCAGGAATCTGATGTTCAGTAGTTGTCGTTTGTTGATGTGGTTCATAAGTGTTTCTCGTTTCTCGTTTTTATATAGATTAGACCGTTGGTTTTCCCGTTTGAATGGTTTTACACTAGTAATTTTTGGGGCCCTTTATAGCTTACTGTTCGGTGTGAGCCTAGGCTCCGTGTTGAAGACCGTACTTTGACCTATAATGGTTTACATTTATAAATTTTGACTTGGATGGAGAGTTGTCTCATTGGCACTCATACCACATCTTCTTATATCTATAAAGAAAAATATAAGACACGGATCGATAACGGTCTCCGAATTTTTATATTTTCTCAAAATTAGCGTTTTCTGTGGAAAAAAGATTGTTTCAAAGACAAATTTAGGAAGTGCAAAACACTACATTTATCCGTCATATCACAAATATTTCCGACTTTATATGGTTTCAGAGGAGTTGCGGCTCAATGAAATCGGTCACTTCCTTTAGTAGTATAGACTTTTGTACAGTGTTATTGTAATTTGGTTTATAATAAATCTATATGCAATAAAGATTAACATTTTTTTAAAGTCCGTATTACAAGCTTCTAGTGAATTTATCTCAATAAATAATTAAAATAAGACCGGAGTTGCATTTGCATGTTCATCTCAAATAACATACTTAGTTTAACAGATTATATTTAAAATGTGCGATTGTGGTAACGAAATAACTTTTAATAAATCGGTTAACGATGTAGATACATTATTGAATTTGTTACCTTCATCCACAGAATAGTTGCTTGTATTCCCACTAAATCAGTTCATACACTTTCAGTGTATTTTTCAACCGTCTGTATATTACGTTAATAGAATATGCCAATTGTCTCCTTATAATCTTGAGGTGGATCCCTATAGATGTAGCAATTTTTTTTTTACCCATTGAATTTTTCTTTTAATTTGCATAGATGTACTTTGCATTGACCTCTATCAAAATTTGAGCAGAAAAAATGATGTATTCAGATTCGTTTCTATGGTAACGGTAACCAAAGTTGGCATTTCCATTGTATGAATAACTACATACCCGACGTAAAGTTCATGGATTTTTTTCCAAGCCTTCGACATTAAAATGAAAGGTTTGTTCTGTAGATATCACACACATATGGTACAAAAAGTGAATAAAACACAAACAATGGCAGTTGTATGCATATTTATTAATTTTGACCAAGAAACAATCACATAGCAACATACAAAAAACGAAGTTTTCTTAAAAAAAATCTAATTTTCTTGAATTTGAAAAAAAATTGGTTCAATGATTTTTTTTTTTCAATTTGACATATTATAGTCCAGACAATGTGCTTTCAAATAATAAACAGAAATATATGGGTATTTTGACTATTTTGGTAACTATACACATGTTTGTTACACTTAATGTAAAACAAATAAAAAAGCAAGACTGGTCCTTCAAAAAATAATTAAAAATAGTTTTTAAAAGATAATCATTCTTGTAAAAATATAATTTTAACCTGAACAGACATTTTTTAAGGATGTTTGCTCCTCTCTTTCAAAATAACAAGCTTTTTAAAAGACTGTATTACATTGATAGTATATAAATAAAGGAACTTAAAAAGCAGAAAAAAATGATAGGTCCGTGTCCTTGTTTTTTTAAATATAATCAATTGAAAATTTGGCGGGAAATTATTCTCTACTAGATGTTTCATAAATTTATCATTAACTCCTTTTTTCTTTCGATAACTGTGCTGAAATAACACGGATTTTATAAGATTTTGAAAAATGGCTTTTTAAACTATATATAATAAAACGGAGTGGCTATTTGTCCGGCTAGCCGGACAAATAGTGCTGAGGCTATTTGTCCGGCCATTGCAATGCGCATGTCACAAATCCATCATGTACTTGCGCGTGTGTAATATTATCTGCAGCAGCAGCAGGGGTCCGCATGAAACCCGATCACTGAAATGCCGGGATAATGACTGAACACGGCGATATCAATGTCGGTGATAAATTTCCCAGTTTTTCAGCTCTTAATACGCGAATTCGACAGTATGAACTTCAAAAAAAGATTGAATTCTATAAAAGGGATTCAAGAACAATAGAATCCGCAAGGAAAAGAGGAATTAAAAGGGAATTGAGCGAGGACCTCAAGTTTTACCAAATCCGATATAGCTGTATAAACGGCGTAAAAGAACACCAGAGCAAGACTAATGGAGAAAGACCTAAACAAAGGTTTATTTATACAATTAAAAAAGTGAAAAAATAAACATATTTGAACGATTTTATGCACACAATAATATTTTTTAGTTCTGATAAGAAAAAAAGGGGGGGGGGGGTACACCCACCACCCTCAATGACCGACCTGAATATTATAAAGCTGGTTTTAACTTTTATATAAAAGAGGGACGAAAGATACCAGAGGGACAGTCAAACTCATAGATCGAAAACAAACTGTCGACAACGCCATGGCCAAAAATAAAAAGACAAACAGACAAATAATAGTACAGATGACACAACATAGAAAACCAAAGACTAAGCAACACGAACCCCACCAAAAACTGGGGGTGATCTCAGGTGCTCCGGAAGGGTAAGCAGATCCTGCTCCACATGTGGCACCCGTCGTGTTGCTTATGTTATTACAAATCCGGTAAATAGTCTAATTCGGTAAGTCACATTCGTGAAAAGGGAGGGTATTGTATATAAAGGTTGACGATATTTTTTTACGTAATGAAAATGAGTAATTTATCATTTGGTGTTATCCCTGGTTTTCCTTATAAAGGAAGCTGATACGGAGATTGTAAGAATAAGAATCATAAACACTGTTGGTCGGTTACTGTTCCTATCACATATGTTCGCCATGCTGTTCAGAAGGACTAAAAACATAAACCCATTTATAACATTACTTTAAAGAAATTCTGGTAAGAGGATAACTATTTTGTGGAAGATGAGATAGAGATCGTCTGTTCAATCATCGATATCGGCCGCCCGAAAATGACTGTCTCATACATGCTGTTAATTAAACCACTTTTTTCAGATATATATATATCAGGTTGAACACGAAGGATTTTTATGTGACATATTTAGGCGAAGACAGTTAAAAAATGGGGGAGGGATCATAGAACTTAACCAGCTAATGACTGAAACTATTTTAAAGAAATATGAGGTCTTGTAAGGCTATTTTAATTTTTTGCTGTTGAGCTATTAAGACAAGACCTGAGCAGTTTTCATGAAACTTTGGTGACTGGTTTATATCTTTTAAAATAAGCTCCCTTTAGTTTTTTTAATAGATTTCTAATATGCATTGAGGCGTTATGGAAATTTATTCGTTGAAAAAGTGATGGGCCTATCATGCGCTAATGGCGCCGTTCTTTATATATAATGTTGGTCAATATCATGATCTAGCCAGAAATCACAGTTAATTCATGTATTTTTTTAGACAATAAATTCAAATTAAAAAATGTCATCTGCTATTAAATCTCATTATAATTTTACAAAGTGGTGTACTACTTTTTGGACAAATCATATCAAAATTATAAAAAAAAAACATCAGTTCGAACTCATTAATGGACAATTGTATATAAAGGGGGTCTTGAATTCTGCCTCATACATACCAAATTTTAACCTTTTTCAATTGGACTAAATCACTTAGTGCTACTAATAGATCAAAAAATTCATGCCCCATTTTTTTGTTTCCCGTGCCGCTGCTTCTTTGTCGCTTCTAATTTTTTTCCGAGTCTGAAACAACCCCCTCTCATATGACATGACAAGAGAGTGGCAGTTAAGGGTGTACAGAGTAATTTGAGGCATTAAACATGAAGAAATGGATTAATTGGGAAGTGGCATGAAAAAAGAAGTAATACATTATTCATACTACGGGCTATATATTTGTAGATAATGAAAATCAATGGACAATAACTGTGTTTTCCGGCCACATTCTGGTGGACCTCAATTTTGTGTGACTGTACATTGTACTAATAAAATTATAAGTTAGGTATTTATTTTTTAATTCCAGCTCATTCAGAAAATTATGAAAAGAAAAGTAGGTGTTAGCAGGCAAAATTTGTATTGGCTTTACATGGATAAAACCAGAGGATTCCGAATATCTGACAAAAAGTCAAAAACAAGAGTAGCATACATCCTTAAAACGCGATACATGTCTTCATACAAAAGAATATTTTATTTAGAAAAAAACCCTCGACAATGGCATGCTTGAAAAATTAATTGTTAAAATTAGTAGATTTTGGGAAATTGTACTAGTATGCTAGGAAATATGTGGAACACTCTGAAAAATTGGCGAATGGAAAGAACTTTACCTTTTGTGTACATGATTTATTTCTCATTGTTTTCAATATGCAGCAATGATTAGCATTTTTCGAATACCGAATACAATATATCAGTCAAAATAAGATTCGAATGGAAATATTTCAATAAAAGTGAAAACACGACAATATGCATTTGCATTTGCATGTATATTTCAAATAACATTTTAAATGAATGATTGTGATTTCGAAATAAATTTAATTAAGCCTGGTTACCCACGTAAATAAACTATTGGTTGTGTTACCTTCATCGTAAGGAGGGCTATGTTTATATTGTCCCCGCGTCATCAGTGTATTCACTATACATTATAGAAAGTGGGTTGAAGTTAGTCATTATAGATATGTTATGTAATTTCACTCTTTATAATTTCATTTGTCACTTCCTTTCCCCATTAAAGGTTAAAAATGAATAGAAAAATGAAATTAAGACAAACAAGAATGTTTCCATAGTGCACGGATGCCCCACTCGCACTATCAATTTCTATGTTCAGTGGACCGTCAAATTGGGGTCAAAACTCTAATTTGGCATAAAATTTGAGAGATCATATCATAGGGAACATGTGTACTAAGTTTTAAGTTGATTGGACTTCAACTTCATCAAAAACTACCTTGACCAAAAACTTTAACCTGAAAAACTTTAACCTGAAAAACTTTAACCTGAAAAACTTTAACCTGAAGCGGGACAAACGGACGGACGAACGGACGCACAGACCGAAAAACATAATGCCCCTAGGTGGGGCATAAAAAACCAAGCATGTAAAATGTAGGATAGTGGAATGTTCATCTCAAAATTTATTGAAACAGAATCTGTCCCCAGTACACGGATGCCCCATCCGCACTATCATTTTCTATGTTCAGTGGCATTTAAATTAGAAAGATCATATCATAGGGAACATGTATTCTAAGTTTCAAGTTGATTGGCCTTCAACTTCATCAAAAACTACCTCGACCAAAAACTTTAACCTGAAGCGGGACGAACGGACGGACGGACGAACAGACGGACGGACGAACAGACCAGAAAACATAATGCCCATAAATGGGGCATAAAAATAGAATTGTCAAAATCATGATACTGTTTTTGTAAACATCCTTTTGTAAGTCCATCGACAATTTAGGCGGGAATCTAGATGTCTTAAATTATTTGTGTCGTTGGTTTGCTGTCTCATGAATCAGAAACCGTAAATAGGACATAATACTACAGCAAAAATGATAGAACAGACACAGATAAAACATACACAGAAGCAAAACAAAATGATTTGAACGAACCATGATTAACCGGGTAACAGATCAAGTTCTCAAGAAATGCATGGAATTCCTGTTCCAAGTAAAGTGTCTATCATGTAACTTTTGCTCAATTGCCATGGCGTTATCAGTTTATAACGACTTATGAGTTTTAATATCTCCTTATTATAACCCCCTTTCTAGCTCGTATACAAATCTAGTGATGAAGCAATGTTCGAAGAAGCTAGTGAAATATAGCCGATATTATAGACTTAATAACTCTTATTTCATTATCTCCCGGCTTATGCGAATTATTGTTATTTTGTATATGATCTCGATTCTTCATATAATATGAATTTTTACGTGAAATATGAGTCACAAAAATAAGAAGATGTAGTATAAATGCCAATAAGATAACTGTCCACCAAATGACGTAGATGCTAACTATTATAAGTCACCGTACGGCCTTCAACAATGAGAAAAACCCATACCGCATATAAAGCTATAACAACTAAAAAAAAATCATGTACCTATCTTTTTTTTTTAACTACGACTTTCTTAGATAGTGATACTTTCTTTTCTCTTTTCCTTTTGAACAGTATTTTCTACTTTTCTCAACAACAACAAAATAGCACAGAGATGTTTTTATAAATTTTCATTTAACGATTGTTTACACACCTTACCATCAAAGAGAGCACCGAAGGAAAATGAAAAATGATAACTTACAAGTAAACTGTCGTACATGTCAATAAAACAATTAATTTGCATGTGTAATTGAGATGCGAATATTTACAAACAAATGTTGTAACATTTTCCATTTAGTCTACGATTTTTTGATAGCGGTCTCCACTTGTCTCTAGCATGTTAGAAGGGATAAGATATCCAGAAGTATCAACGTGTTGTATTTGATCTAAGTTCTGTTGGACAGTTGGTTGACATCCTGAAGCTTGGATTTCTGATAATGACGACACTTCATAATATTGCCCTGTAATAGAGTCTGACATTTGATGTGGTATTTCGTTGTAATTGTTCTGATCTCGTCGTGCTGTCAAAGATGTGAATGAAGCTTTTATTAATTTTCTTCTTTGAACATAGATACTGAAAAAGAAATCATTTATATTTGGTACGAAGCAAACAGATGCCATCGACAACATCTTTAAGCCAATAGTCACATTACATAACAGTGTCAACCTGATGCACTCTGCTGTGAAAACATCAACGAATCATGTCAACACTAACAACTATATTTTTATGACAAATTGCCTCGGAAGAAATGAATAAAGACGTACATAATTCTGACTTTCGAAATTAGATGAACCTGTACCAGAAGAATGCATTACTGTAGAGATTTAACTTACTAACTGTATTTATAACTATAACTTCAAACAAGTGTTATTGTAGATACAGAAAGTCCACTTATTTAACTTGTCAAACAGAATTTAGATAAAAATTAAGGGAATCATAGTTTAAGCGAATGACAATCCTTCTTAGTTTAATGAAAATATAGGTAAGTTTTACTTATATATATATATATATAACTTTGCAACTTACACGACCAAGAGAGAAATTATAATAGTTCCAGAGAATGCAGCGCCTCCAGTGGTAATTTTGATACACAGATCTGAAATGATACACAAATCTGCACTAACACACAAATCTACAATATACAATACTAAGCCTCTTGTAGGGAGAATACACACTTTCAGCATGTTTTAAAAAAGCTAGCATAAATTCTTTTAGGGGTTTGTAGACTGTCTATGACAGAGCAAACTATCTGCAAATATTCAAAATACCCTTTTCTCATAGATAACCGTAATCTACCGCCCTCCATCCCGACCTGTCCCACTTAGATAATCCTCCTTCGCGACTGAGTGATATTTCTCAAAAATACGATTTGGGTAACATGTGTTATATTCAGGTATATGGGCAACTTTTTCACAGACATGTAAGTACCTGTGCAAAGCCTAGAGCAAACTGTACATAAAGTGTATGTAGAAAAACAAACGAAACATTTAAGCCTTAGTTACTTCATAAACTATAAATAAGATCATTGATGTTCACAACCCTTCAAGCCCCATCTCTGAAAAAAAAAAAAAGACGCAATGATTGGTTAACAAATTATAACTATACTTTATAAATAAGTCTATTCAACCGAAAAGCAAGATTCGAAGGACAATTTCTAAATTTGTTAGCTTGATGAATAATACAAAGTTGGATAAGAAATGCGATCCTTTTCCATTAAGTTCCCTCAGGTGGAATCATTCTTCCACAGTAAAATGTCTTTATTTATATGTGATAAAATAGGTTTGATCAGTTTATGATATAAATATATATCCCTGTTTTAATGAAATATTATGTTAATTGAAATCTGTGACATCACTTCAAACACACAAATATCGATCCGAATGATGATGTTTTGCTTAAAAAATTCAGTAGTGTTCACATTCAATACACATTTGTAGGAACATTCCTAAAATAGAAAATGCTAATGTTTGTGTGAATAAGCTTATTTGAAACAGATAACAGATAAAATTTCGACCATGGATAATTCTAACAATTCAATGTATGCATTATTTTATCGTTCAGTTTATTTTTGTTTCATAATACATCGACTGAACCAAATATGGAATTACATAGTGCGTGAAATTTAATTCAAGTTTGTTGTGTAGTTTTTCTCTTCTTTCAAAATGTATGGACTCTCATCGGTTAACCAGAAAAAACGCAGTGTTATTCTTGGCACATTTAAAAGGGGGAGAGTCTAAGTCGTTTATAGATATTTTTTCGATGTTATTTTTTTCGAAATTCATATTCAGTTTCACATGCTCTAGTTAAAATCCTTGAGATCGACCATTTATGTACATGTACCTATTACCATTAATTGAAGTAGGGAGTGGATCATTTTACAATCTCAAAAAGACTTACGTCCACAAAATTTACGTAGAGAAATAAAAAGCCAAGAATTTTTTGGGGTTGATGCATGGCCTTAATTGTATAATATATAGAAACATATGGCGCACCAAATGTATCTGAAGCAAGCACTTATATGGTATAAGGCAAAACGACCAAAAATCTTAAAGAAAATAGTTTAGATGTTTTCGCAGTAGCCATATATGTTTCTGAATATTCATATATATATCTGAGTCACAAGTCATATTGAGGAAAGCTTAAACATGTATATAACGTATCGCTTTCATTCCCATACCGTGTTTTGTTGTTTACTGTCATACACAAATGTATTTGTTTTTGTGTTGTGTTAGTTATTCTCTGACAAGATGATATATAGAGAAGGGGAGGGTAAAGTTTGCTTTGTCCAGTACTTTTAATATATTTTATTTATAAATAACAAAACCTAATGTACGACTAATCGTCCTGCCAAACATTGATTCCGTTGTGGGTGTAGGTAAAAGGCTATCATTTGTCACCGTTATCAGGGAACTGACATAATCTACAAGATAATAATGTATACAAGAACATTCAAACATTTATTGTTATGTGAAATCTGAGTGGTATTTTTTATTTGATTTCTTTCGATTTTTTAAATGCCATTTTTTTGTATTTTCAGGCAAAAAACAATATAATTTAAGAGAAACGAAAGATACCAAAGGGACATTCAAACTCATAAGTCGATATTAAACTGACAACGCCATGGCAAAAAAAAAAAAAGGAAAAGACTAAAAGACTTAAATAGTACGCAAAACACAACACAGAAAACTAAAGACTGAGCAACACCCCCAAAAATAACTGGGGATGATCTAAAGTGCTCCGGAAGGGTAAGCAGATCCTGCTCCATATGTGCCACACGTCGTGTTGTTGATGCAAGTTCGACCCCGGTGATAAGTCTAATTCGGTAGTAAGTCACTAAGAAAACATGGAGAAAAGATACTAAAAACTTTAAAAGGAAATTATTTCTATTTCAGTAAATTATGTTTCCAAAAAGGAATCCCAGTAAATTCATATTTTTATGGTATACATATTGTTTTTTTATTTCAATCCCTGGTATAGTCTTCATTTAACCACCAGTTACGAAGATATTGAGTAGTTAAGCTAAGCTCATTGTCGTCAGGTATCACACACAAAAAAATATTACTAAGTAATTATATTTTACTTAAATTAAGTATTCTTTTTATTACTCATTACTGGGAATTACTTACCAATTACTCACTATTACTAGCAATTACTTATGTTTTACTAGATATGAAAATAGTTACTTGAAACAAGTAATTGTTTTACTGAAAATGTGTGTCTATTAAAAATTACTTAAATTAAAACAAATACTAATAATGATTTTACTCACTTGAGTAAATGAATTACTTAGTCCTTATTTAATTAATAGCTTACTGTTTTTAGTAAGAACAAATTACTTAGATTAAGTTATATATTAATGAACTACACATATTTATGTTTTTATTTATACAAAATGCAGTATGAAAGTTACTGGAATTACTTCTGATAACTTTAATATAAAACTTGTTATTACTAAGTAGGCTTAGGCACTACATAATGTTGTTTGCTTGCATAAGGCTTGTTATATATATTAATAAATGCCTCCTATGAAATTTGAATCCATAATTTAACAATTTCAACATATGTAGGTTTCACAGTCTGAAACTTGCATAAATTTGGATAACTATTATAGCAATTTTCTTTAAACAGGCTATTATTTCAACTTGGAATTATCTAATTATGGAATTTGCATAATTTCTTGTGCTTGAATTTTTTTTATAAATTCCATGTTTATTCTGTATTTTAATGTTCTGTGCGGCGCACAACACTTTCTATTGCAAAGAAGATATTACATTTTCAATAGAATGCATGTACTGTGCCGCGCACAACACTATCTATACAAAATACATTGTATGGAAAGTGTAATGGAATGCTTAAAAATTATAATGCAGAATAAACATGGAATTCATTAAAATTTCAACCACAAGAAATTATGCAAATTCCATAATTAAAAATAATTCAAATTGAAATAATAGCCTGTTTTAGATAATACTTTGAAATGCTTAAAAAATTGATTGGAATTACTTAGTATCAGAATTACTAGTCATTACTTAAATTATTTCCATATCAAAATATCTTCAAATTATCATTATTAATTTTTGATATAATTTTTATGATGTAAACTTACATGACTTAGTCTTACTAAAATTTATAATTAATTATCTATTTTAAATATACAAAATTATATCATTTTTCCTGTATTTAATAAGAAGTTTTTGATTTGAGACTGATAAAATATTCAACCAATCAGAATTAAGGTTTCATTTGACTTTGGTAAGCTATATTTGAAAATTGGCTGGAACTCATTCAGATTTGAATTTGAACAAAAAGTAAACTGAGTTTGTTGAAATACTTGCACGATTGACAAGCATGAAAGGAAAGGAGAACCTTACAAAAAGGACACTTTGTGGGTATTTATGTTTCTAGCTACTCTTTGTGTACTAATTCAATTAAATGAAAATGTAACACAAAGAGCTGCTGGGGAGGTAGCCCATGTTAACTTATAACAAACAAGAATAGAAATGGATTATAACAAAGGATATAGTATATGATAATTCTTTAAAAAGGTATGTTACTTTTTCAAATTATATGCATTTATGATAAAACAGTGTAGAGTTTTTATTTTAATCTGTAAATATAATATTTATATATACAATGTTATATGTAAAAGAATTACTCAAAACCTACAAATAAATTTACTGTTGCAAGTAATTGTATTTCCAGAAATTACTTGCCATAAGTAAAAAAATGGCTTACAAGTGGTACACGAATTACTAAGAGTATTAAAAGAAATACTCAATAAATATTAAAAGAATTACTTACTATTAATAATAGAAATACTTAATGTGTATTAAAAGAATTACTTACTTTTATTAAAAGAAATACTTAATGTGTATTAAAAGAATTACTTACTTTTATCAAAGACTTACTTACTTTTATTAAAAGAATTACTTACTTTTAATAAAAGAATTACTTACTATAATTGAAAGAAATACTTAATGTGTATTAAATGAATTACTTACTATAATAAAAGAATTACTTATTATATATGAAAAAATTACTTAGTATTTATTAAAAGAATTACTTAAGATACATTGAAAAATTACTTACATTTAATTACTAGGTAATTACTTATAATTACTTGGCATTACTAGCAATTACTCAATTTTGACAAACATTTTACTTGTTTTTTACTTGATTTGAGTAAAATCAATACTTGTGTTAAGTAAATTCAAGTAATTTATTTTTTTGAGTGCAGCTGTATCGGTGTGATATTTAAGCAGAAAAAAAACTTCAATTTGAGACGATACATGAGATTAAGACGGAATTAATGAAAATATAGTTTTATCTATGGCTATATCATGTATATTATGTTGTTTTTTTAATTCATAAAATGTCACTGCGAAAAAGCAAATAAGATCAAGATACCGCAGAGAAGTTTAAGATTTCCTTTTAACTGTGAATGTAAAGTACAATCATTTTAAACATGGATTTTAACTAGAACGGGGTAATAATTCAGTGTTCAGGGTGTTAACTGGCATAAAATGCGACGAAAAACTCTTGACATATGACTTCCTGTATTCAATGTTCAAGTATTTATCACACCTACTGTTATTTTCATACATTTAGGATTTACTGCCCGCTGTAGTAAATTAAATAAAAGAAGAATCATGAATACTTAAATAGGTATTACCCCGCCATATTCTGTTTGTGCCTGTCCATGTATTTCAGTGGATGTCGTTAACTTTGTTATTGTTTATCATATTTGTTTCGGTTTCGGTATCGGCTTATGGGGAAGATATCTACTAGTGTTGTCAAGGTGTACATTTTTAACTAGCCGGTTTCTCGGATAACCTTAGACCAATTAACCGGTTAAACGGTTGTCAAGTTTTTGTTTAATAAGATCGACCTTATTGACAGCACCGTAGGAATGATACGATGTTTCGAATTTTATATGACCTTATTCGTCATAATGGGGCTTGGATTGTTGCCTGCTCTTGAGAACCTTTAAAGCAGTAACGTGTTAGTCAGACCATGGACCGTAGCACAAATTCATTTTATTTCTTTTGATATGACTTAACGAGTTGGGATATATAAACACCGTAAGATTGGCCTTAATATAATAGTTCACCATTTTTGATTATATTGTACATGACAATGCTATACCTTTTGAACTTTTTTGATTCGAGCGTCACTGGTGAGTATTTTGTAGACGAAACGCGCGTCTGCCGTATAAAATTGTAATCCTACTTTCTATGATGAGTTTATTATTCAATGTATGTGAATGTTAGGATATTTCTCAAACAACTTAAACATAAACATTGTGTAAATGTACATGTTATTATAGAGATTTCCATTAAAATGACATTACCTCGACATAACCAACCTATCTGACCGTATCTCGGCCTATTGCATTGAAGGATCACGGAGGGAGCATAAACTGCATGAATTTTGGCTCGTTGAATACACATACTTTGTTGGAATAGATGCTATTTAAAAATTAGCACAATCTGCTGTTTTAATTCTTTACATGTTTTGTTATTAAATTTAGGATGATTTTATTGACAACAAACTTTCAAGGGAATTATTAATTCAGTTACCGGTAATCAAATGCAACGATCATTACTTCGTCATTTCACTTGACCCATATATGTATCTCTCAAACTGTGAATTCTTAAAGCTACTAAATCAAAATTTAGTTTGAAAAAATAGAAATAAAGGAATCTGAAGGAGATGATATTCTCAATTTTGATTTATACGTTATAAAATTAAAACATGAGTTTCAAACACGCCGGATTGTAAAGGTGTACACGACTTGTTTCTTCTATTTTTTTAGCATACTTATGATAGTTCTATAACTTATTTCAAGATACTTTTTGTCATAGGTAGAAATTCAGATTACTGTTGCAGTTGTAGAAATTTATCAAATGGAATTTTGAGAACGCATCTTCAAGACAAAATATGATTACACTTTACTGAATCAGTTAATTATTTTACTATTTGTTTTTCTTCTGAATTAAATGTTTGGCGTTTAACTTATGCAAATATGTATTATAAAAACGGACATATACGGAATATTTGATTGAAGTTTTGTTAAGTAAGATGATCATTTTAGTATTATGACCAACTTATGATAGCGAGGGGATATTATATTTACGGGTCTGTGCATTCGTCCGTTCTTCCGTTCCGTTCAAAAAATAAAACTTTAAAAATTATATACCAAATTAGAGTTTGACCCGGATTAAGTGGTGCACCAAACATTGAAGTATGAGCATGTGAAGAGGCACTGTGTCTTAAGGCCACACATTCTTGTTGTAAATGTTTTGATTAATACATGTACATGTATATGTATCTTCCATATTCATTAACTGTCTCTTTGGTCTAATGGTAGTGTGCTTGATTTGACAGTAACCCCTCAAAGGTGACCGGGGAATAGAAATATGGTAACCATTGGTCTTGTTCCGACCGGCAGTTAAACCATTGCCAAAGTCGGGGTGTCATTTTGGCTGTGCGGGATGTATGAGTACGCAGTCACGTCCGGTCATAGTGGGGACGTTAAATCCGTAGCCTCTTGTACAGAGAATGCCACGCTCTCTGCGCACGTTAAATATGCATGAAATATTTGCCACTGGACGTTAAGCAACCAACTATCAATCAATCGACAGTAGCGTAACTTGAATTTTATTTCTGGTGAAGCAAATGATTTGAATCTTGGTAGTCAAAGCCTCAAGTTGGTTAAAAGATGCCAAATGCCAGTAGAGAGTGGACGGTTAATTGAAAATCTAAATTGCAAAATAGTTTTCAGCATTTACAAATGTTAAGTGACCATACTCTTGATAGGTCACACACTAGCACATAGATCTTGTCTATGAAAAATAAATCTAGTTTTGTGGAATTTTATCATGAAGTAATATTCGAATGCACATTAATCAATATATTTCAATGAAACTGTTGGTTAAAGGTTTAATTCTCAGTATTCAATTAAAAGCAGGTCCTGATCAAAACAAAAATGATTGACAGAATTATATGTATGACCTCCTCTAAAATGCTTTTGTACAGATTTGGGGATATTAAAGTTTAAGTTCCACTATGTCTTTTAACTTTATACGTTTAGCTTTTGTCAAAATGCATGGCATAGAATAACTGAGAGCAAAGATTAGTCGGTCAGGAGTCAGAATCATGTGTCCGGGTAGGGTGACATGTCTTCCTGCGTTATAATACAAAGTTTGGTTCATATTCATCATCTCGTCCTAAATATGCATATGTAAAATACATATGCAACGAACACTTATATACATGGCCCTGCATCCTATAAATACTTACATTTTTGCGTTGCGCAAAATCGTCACTGCATTGGGAATTAAGTGTCGAAAGAGAGCTGTTTTGACTGCATAACGCACTCAAAACGAGGATTTAGGGGAGGGGGCATGTTCAATAACAAGAAGTATTTTGAGATAAGAACTCGAAGTGTGTACATCTTGTGTAAAACAAAGTTCGGTACCGAATGCTTTAATGCATAAATAAACTGATGTGTGGTTATGTGTAGAAATATGGCTACCCTGACCTCTCTAAGACGACACTAATACTTAAATTAAGAGGGCGTTGTTATGAACATGCGCCGAATACGCATATACATCAAGTCAAAATTTGGACTTTTAACCAAGTGACACTATACAGTTATAGTGCAAACTCTTTGAATATCTCATATAAGCCATATTTTTTTTTTACATTTAAGGACAACTTAAAAATTATTCAAAGTTGTTACATAAAGAAATCAGATCTTTTCTGCTTGGAATATGTTGTACATTTTTATACAACATAGCTCTTCAACGTCTGTAGTTTTGATTTTCAAATATTTTAGAATTGAACATGTCTGCGCATTCGTCTTATTTCAGAAGCTAATCAAATTTGTTTTTCGTTTGTTGTTTGCACATAATTCAGGCGTTTTGTTATGTCGCGGCTGTTTATAGGTTGCGATTCTGTATAAACAATACAATTTCTCATAGGAACTCCCTTTGCGGCTAAAACTGTGCCACTTTTACTAGGAAGTTTAGTGAAAAATTATATCCCAGAACGGAAAGTTGGTATGCACTACCATTTTATTCAAAGGTCAAAATATAGGGCTGTGCGGCATATTTTCAACATTTATATGCCCTGAACTTCTAAGAGTTTAAACTTATACTAAAATTCTATACTACCCCTACCTCCACTTTTGGACCTACTTAGAATTAAATTTTAGGCGCTACCATTTTTTTCTATACTGATAACATTCTCAAGTTATGTCTCTATGAGATGAAACACAGAGATCATATCTGGGAACCAGTGCGTTAACAAATTAACATATCCATGAATATTGTATATCTCCCCAAAAGAGGAGTGGCTTGTGAAACAGCTGTATTTACAAAGTGCAACCTATAGCTTGCTATGCGGTATGGATTTTGTTCATTGTTGAGGGCCGTACGGTGAAATATAGTTGCCAACATCTATGTCATTTTGGTCACTTGTGAATAGTTGTGTCATTTTCAATAATACTGCATCTCCTTATTTCATACTGAGTGTCAAACTGTGCATATATGGCTCAGTAAAATTGGTACCGTTATTTCATCCATTAACAAATTGGCGTGAATATATTTTTTTTATATTTTAAACAAAATATACAAGTACTATATTTATGTAGGTTTCCCCAAAACTACTTGTCCTAATCACCATTATTCATAAAAAATGAATAATATTATTAGACTTACTTGAGTCGGTTTCGTCCTTACATAAAACATACCAGTGATCTGAACATTCATTTGTCTAAGCTGGTAAGTCACTGACCGCGTAATTATTAGAGATTTACAATAACTACCCGACTCCGAGTCAGAGTACGAGTACGACTACAAATCATACAGGTAAACTATAGGGGTGATCTCAAAATAATTTGTACACTAATTAATTTTACCGTGTTAAATCTTTGCGTTGCAATGTGATAGGACAAAACCATTCATCAAATTGATTTTTTTTACTGAAGGGTTGAAGAAAACGCTTTTTCATTCTCTCTTTATAACAGATTTTTTTCAGATTTTCTAATACTTTCACAACAGTCTTTCGCTCTTGTTATCTGATCACTTCTGTATGTTCGCTATTCTACTGATGAATTATCTAAAGGAACTGAATAATACTATTGTTCATTTTGTTTGTATTTCTTTTTTTATTAAGCAACATTTTTTCCCATTGTATATAGTCTTGGAGGATAGGATAAATATTTTCAATTGAATGATTGCAAATTGTTTCAACTCGTTTTTGATCAGAAAACTTGTTTTTTTTTTTTTTTTTTTTATAGCTGCGAGTGAATTGTAATGCATACTTTTGTTCGCATTTATTTTGATGAGAAAAAAAATCATTAGTTACATGAATGATTATGAATATTCAAACAGCATTGACCTTCTTAGTCATTCCAATCATTCTCCCTGTCAAGTTAGCTTGCAATTGTTTGTCTGATTTAAGAAGTGTACAAAACAAGTCTGATAAAGAGCCAAACGACGCTTATTTTTTCCCAAATAGACAAATCTACAAGATCTTTAACTTTTCAGCCTTTCAGCAATTGAAAGAGTGTTCTATATTAGCTTTTCATCTAACAATTTTAAAAAGAAAACATAAAATTGAGAACAATCGATACAAACGGTGACTGACGCAAAATAATGACTAACTTCATCCGGTAAGAAGATCAAAATGAAATAGAAAAGAAGAAAAATCAAAACGACGGGCTGAGTAGTGTGGGGATGAACATTGATGGGATATGGAGGTGGATGTGGCTTCAGGGGAAATACTTTATTTGATAATATATAGCCATGTATTTTTTTTAATTTTATTTCTGGAACTGTGCATTAAAAGGGAATACGTTTTAGTTTTCTCGTTTGGATTGTTTTACATATGCCATTTCGGGATCCTTTATGGCTAACTATGCTGTATGGTTTTGCTCATTGTTGAAGTCCATACGCAAACCTATACATTTTGTAGTTTTAAACTAAGTCATTTGGTATCTGGTGGAAGTTGTCTTATTGGAAATCATATCACTTCTTATTTTAAATTATTCTTTGTTTTACGATTGTTTGACTTTTAGTATTTTGTTCTTCCTAAAACAAGAACAACTAAACACAAATAATAGATGTACAATCCAAAATCATGCTTTAAAGGAGCAATGATAGATAAATAAATAAGACTTGTTGTTTTCATAGATTATGTTGTTTTACTTATTTGCGCAACGACAACATTGAACCATAACAGTTTCATCACTTTCAGATGAATCTACATTCACACCTTTGCTTTTGAACAGACAGACTTATAACAGAATACCGAGTTTCCGTTGAACACGTTATTGGCGAGTTGAACTGACGAAAATGATGACTAACTCCACCCGGTAAGTAGATCAAAATGAAATAGAAAAAGAAGAAAGAATCAAAACGACGGGACTGAGTAGTGTGTGGGATGAACATTGATGGGATATGGAGGTGGGTGTGGCTTCAGGGGAAAATACTTTATTTGATAATATATAGCCATATAATTTTTTTAAATTTTATTTCTGGAACTGTGCATTAAAAGGGAATACGTTTTAGTTTTCTCGTTTGGATTGTTTTACATATGTCATTTCGGGACCCTTTATAGCTTACTATGCGGTATGGTTTTTGCTCATTGTTGAAGTCCGTACGCAGACCTATACATTTTGTAGTTTTAAACCTCTAAGTCATTTGATATCTGGTGGAAAGTTGTCTTATTGGAAATCATACCACATCTTATTTTTAAATTATTCTTTGTTTTATGATTGTTTGACTTTTCGTATTTTGTTCTTCCTAAAAACAAGAACAACTAAACACAAATAAACGATGTACAATCCAAAACTCGTGCTTTAAAGGAGCAAAGATGAATAGATAAATAAGACTTGTTGTTTTCATAAACTATGTTGTTTTACTTATTTGCGCAACGACAACATTGAACCATAACAGTTTCATCACTTTCAGATAAATCTAAATTCACACCTAGGCTTTTGAACAGACTTATAACAGAATACCGAGTTTCCGTTGAACACGTTATTGTCGAGTTGAAATGAATGCTATAAGGTCATGGGAACTTTTTTGGAGGCATCCTTGTCACAAACTAAAAGCTATTGTTGAAGTTTGTGGGAGTTTTGTAAATCGCCGAAAACAACTTTTCAATTAGTATAAAATTATAAAAGCACAATGTTTACAATATTTTTATTGTCTTGAGATAACCCCCGTCATTTAAACTGTCGTACTATGACTCGTAGTCGGACTCGGGTCGGAGTCAGACAGTTATTGTAAATCTCTATTAGAGATTTACAATAACTATCAGACTCGAGTCCGAGTACAGTACGACTACAAATCAAACAGGTAACCTGTAGGGTGATCTCAAAATAATATGTACGCTAATTAATTTTACTGTGTTCAATCTTTGTGTGATGATAGGATAAATTTCTCAAATCAATCGACTTTTTTAACTGAAGGGCAGAACGTGCGCTTTTCGTGTAAACTCGCTAACAGATATGTTCACAATTTAAAATTTGCACAACACATATTTCTTACTCCAGTTATATGATATTTTTACTATAACATTAAGAAACACCCCTTTTCAAGTTTCAAAAATCCTTTCATAACCGACGAATAATTAAAAGGGAATTGGATAATACCGTTGATCGTTTTTCATTTATTTTGTTCTGTTTTGGGGCTATTTGTTTCGACTGTGTATAGTCTTGGGGAATAGTACGGCGCCCTTAAGTGTATGTAAATATAATTATTTTGTTTGCCGGAGATTTAATCTGGCGCACGACTTTCAAAAATGGTGCGCATGACTTTTAAACTCGTGCGTACGACTTTCAAACTCGGCGCACGACTTGCAAGTGCGCAAGTTCGTAAAGAGTCAGTCAAACTTTGTTTGAAAGTTATGCGCACGAGTTTGAAAGTCGTGCGCACCAGTTTTAAAATGGCGTGCGAACTAGTTCAGGAGTCAGGCTCAAGAGTTTCGAAGTCGTGCGCATCAGTTTTAAAGTCGATATTTTAAACTGTTGCGCACCAGATTAAATTTCCGTCAAACGAAAATATTTATATTTATATGGCACTTAAGGTGCTCTGTAGTAATGCATACTCCTGTTCGCATTGATTTTGATGAGAATAAAAAAAGAACAATTCCAATGTCACCCACGTTTCACATATTTTATCTGTCCAAGGGCAATACCAAATTCTATAAGTACCTGGCAAGAATTATACACGTGAGAGCACTTACAATGCAATTTTCTATAGATTTTTTCTCCAAAGAAATATCTTTTAAAAATAGTTGATCAACACTGATTTTCAAAGTATCTGAGACACTCCTGATAAATTATCACCTTTGATATACATTTTATAAAAATCTTGCAAGAATTGTACATGCAGGCAAAGAAAAACGACATGAAGTTTTCTGAATATAAATAAGAAGATGTGGTATGAGTGCCAATGAGACAACTCTCCATCCAAGTCACAATGTATAAAAAGTTATCAATTATAGGTCAAAGTACGGCCTTCAACACGGAGCCTTGGCTCACACCGAACAGCAAACTTTAAAGAGCCCCAAAATGAATGATTGTTTTGCGGGTGCATGAATAATCTAAATCAACTCCGAGGCTTTTGAGCAACTTTGGAACCTATTCTGTAATAAATGTTTCATATCTTTCATGGTTACTGCAAACCAATTGCATTAAAGATTCTTTGTTTTTTTTTTTTGGGGGTCTTGTAGCTTCAAGATTTACAAGAGCTTCATAAATAGTATCTGCAGTTCTGGCTGTTGCATTATCTATGACAATTTATCGCCTGCGCTCATATTTCCATTGTCAGGCCCATTATCCATTTTTTGTAGTTCATGTTCCTCTACTACTCATACAGGAGTGGGTGGCTCCTGATCCTCGTCAAATTAATCTTTAAAAATGTTTAATTATTTCATCAGCCATACACGACATACACCAGACGGCAGATAACTAGAAAGCCGGAACACAAAAAAGAGAAATGTAGGAGGCTCAACAGACTCATTGCAGAATACCTAGACACCGTTGAACATGTTATTGGCGTATTGAAATGTTATAAAGTCATTGGAACTCGTTGGAGGCTTCCTCGTCATGGTTAAAGTTTGCGGTAGTCATTTTGGCAATCGCCGAAAAGAACTTTTCAATTGATACTATTATGATTAAGGTACATTGTAAACAGTATTTTTTTTTTGTTTTGAGATCGCCCCTGTCATTTAAATTGTCTTATTCTGACTCGTATTCTGAGTCGGGTCGGAGTCATACACTTATTGTAAATCTCTACTAGCCTTCCTTAGGATCGCACCACATCGTTGATTGGATTCGTCTGTACGTAAAAAAACATTCATACATCATAAGTCACTGATCAAACAATTAAATATATAGGATACCAAATTTGAACTTCGTTCTAAACCAATCAAACACCAAAATAATGTCCGATTAAAATAAAAATGGACCAGAAGTTAAAGTGCAAGTTAATTCAGTCATATTTGTCAAGAAAGGTCAAATCGATTACTTAAGGGCATACGATATAGTTTTGATCCCACGGTGATATTTTGACAAAAATCTCCATACAAGCTATTTTTCCCATAGTGAATTCGAATATGTTATAAAAGATATACCTTCATGTGCTATTTTAAAGATAAATTGGGCGGTAATTTTAGACATTTACTCAATGTTTCGGTAACTTGGACATTTCTATCTTTTGGAAAGACATACCTAACCTTTTTGTTTCAAAAGATAAACACCAATGTTTTTTGCTAAAAATTTTGGATTATCATCTTTACATAAGTATACCCTTAATTTGTGTAAAACTTCTCTGAAATAATTCCTTTTTATTAAATAATCATGATATATAAAATATACCATTTTTGCTGTATATATATATATAATTAAAAAAAAAAAAAAAATCATAAAAATTGGTACAGATAATCTTCATACATAATCAAGCCAAATGTTATTTAAAAAGAAAGGGGTCCATGAACTCGTTTAAAAGCTATTGATTCAAATCAGTCGAAAAAATGCATCTTTTTCCAATGGTGTCTTCCTGGAATGCCTACATTTTATAAACAAGAGTGCACACGCTGAAATGTCTCGCCTTCTTTACTAACCATTGCTATTATGTTGATAGTCCTAAATATAAAGCTTTACTACAACTATCACATAAACTTAACATGATCAAAGAAAATGAGTTCAAGGTCAGATAAACCAAACGAGAAATACATGTACACCTTACAATTATTCAATACACTAAATATAGCTGACCTATTGCTTATAGTTTCTAAGAAACAGACTTAACCAAGAAGACTAAACATTCATGACTGACCAATGAACCATGAAAATGAGGTCAAGGTCAGATGAATCATGCCAGGCAGACATGTACACCTTACAATCAATCTATGCATTAAATATAGTTGACCTATTGCTTATAGTATATAAGAAACAAACTTAACAAAGAAAACTTAACATTGGCCAATGAACCACCAAAATGAGGTCAAGGTCAGATGATACCTGCCAGACAGACATATACAGCTTACAATCCTTCAATACAACAAATAAAGTTGACCTATTGCTTGTAGTTTAAGAAAAACAGACCAAAACACAAAAACTTAACACTGAGTAATGAGCCGTGAAAATGAGGTCAAGGTCAAACAAAACCTGCGAGACTGACATGTACATCATAAAATATTTTCATACACCAAATATAGTTGACCTATTGCATATAGTATTAGAAAAAAAGACCAAAACTCAAAAACTTTACTTCGACCACTGAACCATGAAAATGAGGTCAAGGTCAGATGACACCTGCCAGATGGACATGTACACCATACAATCATTCAATACACCAAATATAGTATAACTATTGCATACAGTATAAGAAAAACAGACCAAAACACAAAAACTTAACTATAACCACTGAACCATGAACATTAGGTCAAGGTCAGATGACACCTACCAGTTGGACATGCACACCTTACAACCCTTCCATACACCAAATATACTTTTGTTGGGCAATGTATGACAAATATATGTTCAAAAACCTCGCCCGTAATAATAAATTATGTAATTCATTGACCGCTCCCGACATGTGTAACTTCAAGGCATATTTTAGCAGCGATCGGTGTCTTTCAAAATTACTTTATTTTTATCAATAGTACCGTTTAAGTCGACGCTAGGGGCCGTCTTGGCCTTGTTGTAGGGTATGAATGATTTGTTCATTGTTGAAGACCCTACATCAACTGTCAAGATGAAGAACAGGAATAAAAGCCCTGTTCATTGATAATTTTCTATGTTTTCTATGTATTGTGTGCGATTTTGTCCCATGTACATTTACTCCATATCCTTCCATTTTCTATAGACCAATTGCTTATAGTATCTGAGATATCGACTTGACCATATCAAACTTAACCTTGTTCACTGATCCATGAAATGAGGTCGAGGTCAAGTGAAAACTATCTGACGGGCATGAGGACCTTGCAAGGTACGCACATACCAAATATAGCTATCCTATTACTCAGAATAAGAGAGAAATTAACATTACAAAAAATCTTAACTTTTTTTCAAGTAGTCACTGAACCATAAAAATGAGGTCAAGGACAATGGACATGTGACAGACGGAAACTTCGTAACATAAGGCATCTATATACAAAGTATGAAGCATCCAGGTCTTTCAAATCTAAATATAAAGCTTTTAAGAAGTTAGTTAACACCTCCGCCGCCGCCGCCGCCGGATCACTATCCCTATGTCGAGCTTTCTGCGACAAAAGTCGCAGGCTCGACAAAAATCTATTCCCGAATGTCTACAAAAAATTGAATACATGTTGTTTTTGATAAATTGGTGATGTTTTAGAACTAAATTTAATAATAAGGAAAAGAGTAGTTTAAAGGTAAAATTATTTTCACCTTCAAAATATCCCTTTTTAAATAAAAATATAATTTAAATGAAATGGAATAGTAATATCAATTTTTAAATTAAACATTAATAATAAGAAAATAGTATTAAAATTCAAAGTAAGAAATTAAAATCAAAACAAATAAATGAAAGAACGACTGTTTAAAAATAAAAATGAGAAGATGTGGTATGATAACCAATGAGACAACTCTCTACAAGAGACCAAATGACACAGAAATTAACATCTATAGGTCCCCGTACGGCCTTCAACAATGACTAAAACCCATACCACATAGTCAGCTATAAAAAGTCCAGAAATGACAAATGTAAAACAATTCAAACAAGAAAACTAACGCCCTGATTTATGTACAATATAATGAACGAAAACAAATATGATATACAGCAACAAACGACAACCACTGAATTACAGGCTCCTGACTTGGGACAGGCACATACAGAATGTGGTGGGTTAAACTTGTTTGAAGGTGCCAACCTCACCTAACCTGGGACAGTGGTGTAACAGTACAACATAAGAACAAGCTATAACAATCAGTTAAAGGGCTTAACTCATCAGATCGATACATGTACAAAGCAGAAATATATCTAACAAAACACAGAGTGGACGTGGCAGGGTACTTATACATCCCAACAACAAAAGATGTTAAGTACAGATCTGAGAGTACTCGCAGTTACTGACAGCTAGTTCAAAGCCAATAACAACTAATAAATAAAAATCTTGCATCTAAGACTAAAATAGTACATTTATAAATAAAAATCATATTAAATTTAAAGTATTATTCATAGAAATATTTAATGTATGAGCAAACCAATAAGAGAAAATACAGGAAAATTAAAGATATACTCTCCAACCAAAAGATCCGACACCAGAACGTAGAGATTTCGACAGTTCAGTTTGTGGATGCTGTTTCATACCTCCTTCATTTTGACTAAATTGACAATATGGTGTATACTTGCGATGGCACTATGTTGTAAATTTCAAAGACATGTATGCTTAATTTATTTGTGATTGTGACAAGTGCTTTTGATATTTATGTGCTTTTTTCTTATCTTGAATATTATATATATTCTTGATCAATTGAACACGAATAAATATATATTCCTTATTTTAGTTATCTTTCGTTTACATTTACTGAGCTGTTAAAGAAGAGTGTTATTATTCCTTAAAAAAAATCATTTCAAACATACAGAAAAAAATACAAAATATTAATTTATTGCAAACAAACAGGAAAATAAAAATATTACCTGAAATTTTAATTGGGAAACTCAGCTTACCTACACAGATTATAATTACTGTTTCTTTTGACTACACTTAATTTTAATAAGACACTATTCGTTGAATGCCTACTTTTTTTACCTGTATTTTGTCGGCAGATCAAAAGGTGTAGGCATTCAAGGAATAAAACTATCCAATATATCACAGCTTGACGTCTTTTAAAGTAACATTTAACGTTAGAAACGGCATTATCTCCCCTGTAACTGTATCGTATGCCCTTAAGGATAGAACCAAACGGATGTTTATAATCCACCCCAGCAGTTCAAAACTATAGAATAAGAGGACATCAACGAATCCCCGAATGATAACTGACCCTCCACGTAAAAGTACATAATATGGATACGGACCAGAATACAGATGAAGTTAATAAAGATAAATGAAGTACTTAATAAATTAATGAGTTATATATCAATCTGAACAATTGGAGAATGAATTCACGATGGCCAATGCATTCGTTATAGGAAATATAAATGCGAAAAGTGGAATTAAAGAAAGCTATTAATAGGTAATACAGATTGTAGACATGGAGTTAATTGAGAAATGCATGATAATAATGAGATAATGTCTTTCGACTATACTTATAAATAGAGGCTTTGTATTCGCAACTATATTGTTAACATACGCATTCGCATATGCACATCACCAGACAGTCAATATATATAAAAAGCATACAGAAAATATCATTAAAATTTTATATAAGAAATAGAATGATCAGCACTGTAATTCATCGCATACAGTGGATATGAATTAGAACTCGGTACAAACCTACTGATCATTTAAAAACTGCAGAGATGTAAATAAATATATATAAATAACAAAACACATTTAATTTAGTAAATAGATACACGAAAACACTTACACCAAAATTTCCATGAAATTACAAAGAAAAATTTCTGTTCTTTCTCCTCTATATATATTTTTTTATCAAAGTATAAGAATCAAAATTGAAAGTCAATGGTAAAACATCGGAATAATTTACAGCAAAAAGACAAGGTCATGGTATAAACTGATCAAAGATATCAAGATTACACAAGCAAGATGCGCGATTCTTCTACACAAGACTCATCCGTTATGTTCAAATAAAAACAGTTGGAAAACAAGATCCAGATCAATTAGGGAGTTGAAGATCACTGACAACCAAAACTACAAAACGCTGTGCCAAAAAAGACCAAAATGAGAATATCATTAATTTCAAACAAAGGGAGAAGATTTGCTTCCACAGGGTAAACATTTCTCATAATTTTTACAGGCTAACTATAAAAAAAAAGGCATAAGAAGAAAACTAAGCTAAAGAAAATCTGTCATAAAAAAATGTGTTTTGTCGACCATTTTGGAACGATAAGAACAATAATGAAATATGAAGCATCAGAATATTTGTTTTCTCTTTATGATTAGTGCTGTTCTATGAAAGTAAGAAAATGTTGAAAACAAATATTTTTTAACCTTTTCAAGTACAAAATGGTCTCCTAAGGAAAAGGTATGACAAGGCCATGTTTTCTGGTCGCTTCAATTCGAAAGTCTATAACACATATAAATCCATCAAAACACAATCTCTATATGAACTGTCATTAAAATCGAAACTTCTGGGCTCTAGGCCATTAAACTTTACTCAGTACTCGGAGTACAAAAACTGTGCTTGAAACACCAAATCCAGTATTTTGATGGGTTGATTTCTGAGTCGCAGTAAGATAATCGAGCTTGAAATATTTATGACCGCCAGGCCTGGTCTATTCGTTAATATTTTGCAATATCTTGATTCAAATTGTCTTGTGCAAAAACGTGAGTGCAAGTTAAATATCGGTTTGGTACTAAAATTTAAAAGCTGTTATTCTAAATAAATTTGACAAACATCTTTTATTTAGCTAACCTGACCCGAAGGTTCAAGCGAGTTTTCCCTCACCACTTGGCGTCAGTCGTCTGTCGTCCGATAACCTTTACGAAAATGTTCTCCTCTGAAACTATAGGACCAATTAGAACGAAACTTGGCCACAATCATCATTAAGATATCTAGTTTATACAATATGTCCAATGATCCCGCTTGCCGATTAACATGCCTGACTTGAATAAAAAAACATAGGATAACATGCTAATTTTGTCTATTATATACTATCTAAAACCGATATTATAGATAAAGAAAATCTGACAGGGCAAAAATGTTCAGAATAATAAGATCTATCTACTGTCCGTTTACGTCAAAACTGTCAGACGACTTCTCATAGGAGTTATTGCTCTTAAATTACATTTTTTACCCATTTTTTTCCTACTTGCCAATTATCTTAAAAACTGTAATAGATAAATAGAAGTTTTAATGAGCAAAAATGATAACCGTGACAAGATTGATAAGTATGTTGAAAGGCCGAATATGCCAGTAAACTCTTTATTGAAGTTATTGCTCTTTAATTGTAATTTTTACGCATTTTTGCATATTTGGTGAAAACTTTAATGGAAAAAAACCAGTAAAGTTCAGCTAGACTAGATCCAAAAATAGGTCAACAGAGCCGAAATTGTCAGTCAATTCCTTACAGGAGTAATTGTCATTAAATGAAGAATTTGACCCTTTTTCCATTTTGACAAAGTTATAAAGAGAAACTATAAACAGTAAAATTATCAGCAAGACCACGATCAACAAAAATTATTTTTAGTCCAGAAGTATATTTTAAGTCTAGATTATTTTGAAGATGCACATAAATCCAGGTTAGCGACACAGGCTCTTTAAAGTCTCTGGTGTCATTTGGTTGTAAGTTAATACAGACAGATATATATTATTATAAAGAGATCTGGGTAAACATGGCCTAGAAGAAGTGCATAATATATATAGTTTTCCTGTTGCACTAAGTGGTAGTTCCTCAATAAAATGACATTGCAATGGTTGAATGTAGTTAAAAATAAAAACGACTGTCAGTTCAAAGGGTAATTATTTTAATTACATATGTAAATAATAATGTTAGCAGTTTCCCTCCTCAGATCAATGTTTCTTTTGAAAAGAAAACATAAGACACAATTGAAAGCATCGCAGCTACCCTCTTCATTGCAACATACTTTTAATTTTTATTAAATATTGCCGAGATAAGAATATTGACATGAAAATTGCAGATCAATTTAGATGAAGAAGATACACTCTAAATAAGTTTAGCATAGTCCTATCATTATATGATTTAGTGTTTCTTAATTAATACGTGTCGTAAACAAAGTTCTAAGTTCAAAAGAAATATCCTCTTCACGACTGTCCGTTCAAAATGTAAAATTATTTGAGAGTAGTATCCACAGAGAATGAATATCAAAAGTTTTCTTTTAATACAGTCTTAATTTTTCAGATGAAATTATAAACTATTTGCGTGTTAATAAGTTTTAGTGTATCTCTATGCAGTGAGTCTTCTCTTTGGGTCCGAGGATTTAGCGGGGGCGGAGGAATTGCATTTTTTTTTTTATAGTTTTGAAAAAAAAAAACAGCTGTTGGTCGAATTTCCGTCAAATGAGTACTCACTCTTATTTCCAGAGTATTGAAATAGAGTAGAACATTACATTATATTCAGAAGCAGCTATTTAGTCTGTTATGTATTTCCGAGAGAAATTATTTTTCCTGCATGTTTCGGATAAGAAATATTTTTCTTCATCAAACTAACATTGCAAGGTACCTAAAATTAACAAGTGTCTCATAAGAGCCTGAATGGCTCACATGTCAAAAATTTATTTTACATTGCTGACCATTATACAGTTCCGACCCATCTTTTATTGTTATCGAAAAAGTGTACGAAGACGGCGACGCTCACGAGCAAAGTGGTGACAATAGCCATGTTAATATGAGTTAAAAAAAAAAAAAAAAATAACAGTCATACACGTAAATGCATGATATAATGTTTCATGAAACATATCACTCAAGGATATCTTATATTACTTTCCGATAAAGACTTGATCTGTGAGTGAGTGCACTCAAAAGGATACCCTGCCGTACAATTCTATTTGTAAAAAAGGAAGAAGATTTCTTTTTCTCAACTGTAACATGTTAGACCGGGATAATAATCCTTTCTGCACATCATCAGGTAGTGTTATACAGCTGTGGAAATTTTCATGAACTATCTGCCCAGCTGTTTAGGGGGAATGAAATGCTTACAATCCACACCGGTAGATAGGCCGACGGACATATATATTTATTCGTGTAAATACACATCAAAACTTTGTTTGCGGAGGTACAACTATTTCTTCCAGTTTAATGATACAAACATAAAATTAGTTTCGAGCTTTAAAACTTAAAAAAAAAAATCTGCGGAAACTCTTAACGGTCTAAGACCTACTTCATCGACGGACCTAGAGAGTTTCTTCTGCTATGCATAACAGCTCACGATAGAGAATAGTACACAATCGGTATATGTTTTATCAGATGACTATTTGGGCGTCATTAAGATATGAGACCTCGTTAGTTGAGGCACAAACACATCGGCAAACAAACTCGTGATAGTGGCCGTAAAACTTGATTGGTGTCGACTTCTGTCTCTTGTGTAGTGTCGATTTCTGCCGGTCTTCCTCATAACCCTTCTGTAGGAACATTTCTGTTCGGATCACTCCCAAGATAATGAAGTGGTATATTGTGAACGTGCACGTAATTAAATTATCTATTGAGATAAGTAAACGATGTGATAGAGAGAATGTTATTACTGCAAATGGAATGTTGAGAATAAGAAAACAGAAATGGTCACGTTTTTAATAGATCCTTGTTTGCACGACGAGTGCCACATGTGGAGCAGGATGTGCTTACCCTTCCGGAGCACCTGAGATCACCCCCAGTTTTTGGTGGGGTTCTATGTTGTGTTTTGTGTACTTTTATTTGTCTGTTGGTCTTTTTCTATTTTAGCTTGGTGTTGTCAGTTTATTTTCGACTTATGAGTTTGAATGTCCCTCTGGTATCTTTTGCCTCTCTTTGCATTTGCCCATCACAAATATATGAAAGTGACACTTAAGATCTTGGCAAAATGTTTTTAAGTACGGTAAAGTATAATACGTCTTCATAAAATTTCAAAATCAATTTTGCCACAGGTCGGACAATTAGCATTAGAAAACAAAATTTGTGTTCCCATTTTTTTCCAATAAGAAGATGTGTCTGGTCTTTCTATTGATTCAGAGGAATAAAAATGTAGATGAAAATGACACTTTATAAATTTCGTGCATCCGAAGAGCTTTTCTTGAATTACCTTAATCAGGAACGCATGGAATTTATAAAGTGTTGCTTTCATTTTTTTATAACCAAAACATTTGAAAGCCAGGAATGTATTAAAACGTATTAACGTTAAGAGCTATATGACTAAAAATAATGTAAAGTGTGGGAAAATCATAAATTTTAATATTATTGCAAAATTTTAAGTATTGGAGATACACAACTGATGGAACATACACAATTGCAATATTTTGACGAAAATGAGACGGACGGAAGGCCAATAACACTTAATGTGAAATTGATCGCAGGTGTATACGTTGGAGTCCAAGTTATTTCTTTAGGTAATCGAAAAAGAGACTTGCATATAAAACAATATTGCCTTGAGGCTTTGTCTAATGGACTGGTTTGAATAGCCTGTGATAAGCAGTTTGGCAACACGCTGGTGTACTTTGTATTAAGACGGAGTGTTTTCGCTTCTTCAAATAGTGAACAATTCTTATTTGTTCATATCATTATGTCTGGTGATCACAAAACACCATCAATTTTGTCGTTGCATACATATGTAATAATTTTTTCTTCTTTCTCCAAAATATAAGTCATTCTATATTCTTCAATCTTATTGAACAATATTATAGAAACACACGGATTTATTATCACATAGTAATGCATATTTCAGAATCTAGATTACTAACAAATACTGACCAGTTCTTTTTAATTACAAATAATACTAATAATTGACGAGGCCGGGATAGGATATCGATATTTTCTGTATCCAACTAACAAATTTTACAAAATTTGCAATAATATATGATGGAATTTTTTTTTTATTTCTTGTTTGTATGTGGTATGGTATACTCAATGAGGGTCATTTATTAGATAAATATATTTTCGCTATTATCATGACTTTTATAGAAACATTGACATATATTCAAACTGGTTTAATTACTTTGAAAACAGGCGTCCGTAATAAGAATATCCCAGGTTTTACAGTTTTCAAAATAAAAAAAATAATCTAAAGTTAAAGAGTACAGGTCTGAATGTAAACACAAGTGTTAGAACTATTGTAAATATAAAAATAAGAAGATGTGGTATAATTGCCAACGAGACAACTCTCGACAAGAAACCAAATGATACAACTACAGGTCAGCGTACGGCATTCAACAATGAGCAAAGCCCATGCCACATAGTCAGCTATAAAAGGCTAAGAAATGACAAAGGTAAAACAATTCAAACGAGAAAACTAACGGCCTAATTTATGTACAAAATAAGGAACGAAAAACAAATGATACACAGCAACAAACGACAACCACCGAATTACAGGGTCCTGACTTGGGACAGGTACATACAGTAAAGTACAATGAGGAATTAGAAGATTTAATTGGTTTTAAAGTACAGTGAGGAATTTGAAGATTTAAGTTATTTTCGTGATATCTTTGAAGATGATCATCCGGACATCTATATTATTAGAACTTAATTGTTTCCTTGACAACACTAAATATGCAACCATATTCCCAATAGCCAGTACGTTGGTATCTGGATGTAGTAATTATACATCTTGTAACTAAATGTTCAAGCTGTGAACTGTATAATTGTACTTAAAGTAAGATTGAATCTCCATCAGGCAAAATCCCCTCATTCGGTTTTGATGTGTTGTTAACTTCGATTTTTGTTTCTGATGCTCACATACGTTTTAGTGTACTTTTATTTCAAAACTTTCAAACTCGATCGTACCTGAAGACGGTTATGCAAGAAACACAGCTGGTACTGCGCAAATAATCGATATCATACGTTATTATTATTTAAAAGGATATGTAAACTTTAAACGCAAAATCAAACGGAATTGTACCTTTGTTGTTTGAGTTCAACTTGTTAAATGTAGGGAAATTAATACAAAATACAATTGCTTTCATCTATTCATGAAAAGTTTTAAGTTTCCGTTTCCTCCATTTGAATATCTATGATATCCTGTTGGTTAAGTTCACCAAGTTGAACAATATTATGACGAAGTTCCCAAGGATCATTATAGTTGTCACGAACACCTCTGTTTTCTTTTCCATTATCTATATCACAATTTCTATCTTTTGGTACCATTGGGTTTTGATTAATGTTATTCCTTTGAAATTTCTGGCGGGCTGTTCGACAAACTTGTACAGTAAAGCGCTTTCTGAAATTGAATGCATGAAGATGGAATATTTTATTTTCTCTACTTCCAAATTGGACAATCAAAAACTATATATCAAAGGTGAAAGAAAAATGTGAAGATGTCGTGAGCAGTTTAAAAGTTTTGGTAATAATGTGAGGTAACAATTAGGTATACATCAACCAAACGACTCGAAAAATTTAGAAAAGACATTTAGAAATCTATAAAATGTCGTGTTTAATATCGTCGAGAATGACGTCCACTAATATACGAAGATGCCTATTAAAAACCATAAGTTAAAATAAAAGAAACAAATATACTAAACATTTTCATTTAACGAATGTATGAAAATATTTCTCAATCATTACAGAAGATGGTGATAAAAGAGTGTTGTCAATGCATTATTTGTACTGCTTATTAACTTGAACATTAAGTGTAGTAAAGCTCAATAACTTTGCGAATCTAGAGTTGAGACTGTCATATTGCTTAAACTACCGTTGAATGCGCATACCCTTCCGGAGCAACTGATATCCCCCCGGTTTTTTTTTGTGGAGTTCAATTTGCTCAGTCTTTAGCTTTTTATGTAGTTTTTTGTAGATTATTGTCTGTACGTTTTTCCGTTTTTGACATGATTTTGTCGATCTGTCTACATGTTTATGAGTTTGATTCTACCTTTAGTATAGTCGGTCTATTTCTTAAAATCAACTCTGCCTTATTGTTCAAATCGGGGCACATCGTAAATGACATTTCAGTTTGATGTTTCCTGATTATATTCTCCTATTCATTTCGCAAAATACCTAACATAATTTTGAAGGGATTGAAGGATCTGACAATTTTGAGAATTCCAGGGACCAGAAAATGCTCTAATCATACATCCTCCTTTACACTTTTGGATACTAGTAAAATAATCTTTCTGGGAGCGGGATGATTTAGAGCTGTACATAACGTTTTAACACCTGTCAAATGTTGAAGACTGTAGATTAATCTCTAGTTTTTTGGTGGTTATCTATGTCTTTCGGATTATTTCTCATAGACGTATACCTCACATCCTTTTTTTTCATAGGGCTTCACAGTTTAAATCTTAGACATGTTAGAGTCATAGAGATGAGAAATATTTGAAATGATTCCTTTGTAAATAATCATTTTGTAAGTAGTAAAAATGTATAACATAAATACCGAACTCCAAGGTAAATTTAAAAAGGAGGACGGCCATAAAAACTGACGAAATCAAACGTTATCAACCAACGGAACAAGCGGAAAGCAAGGATTGTAACCCCAAATAATAGTGTAATATAAAAGAGTTCTGTGCTTAATCCAGTCATTTTATTTATTTCATTGCCAAATATTTATCTCAACAGAGAAATGGATGTTGTAAACACTCTAAAAGAAAAGCGGAAGATACCAAAGGCAAACTTCCAAGTATAATATGCATCATAATGTAAATAATTTATTTTCTCTTCTTTCATAAAAACGTTGAAATGGTCAAACTGGTTTAATTACTCTGAAAACACGCATCTGTAATGAGAATATCCTAGGTTGTACAGTTTTGATAATATATCAAATAATCTAAAGTTGAAAAATACAGGATTGAGTGTTAGTGTTAGAACAATTGTAAAGTACAGAGAGGAATTTCAAGATTTACAGCTCATTGATTTCAGTGTGTAGGTAAAGGTAGTATCTTTGGTTAGCTTGCTTGCTAGATGAACCATGAAATCATTATCAGCTAAGGTACTATCTTCTTTTGGGCGGAGTCAAAAGTTGAGCAGGGAACCAATCAAAAGTAGGGACAGTTGTAAATATTGTGAAACCAGTTTTACAAGTTAGTTCAAAAATATGTTTTTCAGGTTGAAGGTGTGTTTGATTTGTCAGTTTCATATCAATCAATTACCTCTGTTCATTTATAACTAGATTTTTTACAAGTGTATATAACATTAAGATTTGATCGATTTAAATAAAAACTTTCATGTCCTTATTATATATGTTTATATATATATACTATATAGTAGATATCATTATCTTTGATTTTGATGTGCATTTTTTTCGGGGAGTGCTACAGTAGGCGTAAAATTAAACTTAGTCGGGTCAAATCTTTCAGATGTATATCGCACCATGCTATTGTATTGTTTTGATTAAAATGAAATTAACAAATCAAGCACACCTACAACATGCTTGTGAACTAGATTATAATTGACACTATATTTCAAATTTAGATTGCAAACATATTTCTAAACTAGTTTCACAATGTTTATGCACTGTAATTACTTTTGATTGGTTTTCTACTTAACTATAATAATTGACTCCGCCCAAAGGAAGATGGTACCTTAACTAATAATGATTTCATGGTTCAGCTAGCAAGCAAGCTTACAAAAGATATTACCTTTACCTACACACTCAAGTCCTTGTGCTGTAAGTTGTTTTCAATATATCTTTTAAGATGATCATCCGGACATTTATTGTGTCCTTGACAGCACTAAATATGTAACCATATTCCCAATAGCCAGTAATTTGGTATCTGAATAAAGTAGTTATACATCTTGTAACTATAGTTCAAGATATAAACTGTATAATTGTACGAAAAGTTAAGTTGAAGCTCCATCAGGCAATATTTACTTATTCGGTTTTGTTGAGTTGTTAAGTTCGGTTTTTGTTTTTGATGCTGACATACGTTTATAATGTACTTTTATTTCAAAACTTTTTAACTCGATCGAACCTGAAGACGGTTATGCAGGAAACAAAGCTGGTACTGCGGAAATAATCAATATCATACGTTATTATCATTTAAAAGGATATGTCAACTTTGCACGCAAAATCTAACGGAAATGAACCTTTGCATTTTAGTTCAACTTGTTAAATTTAATAAAATCAATACAAAATGCAACTGGTTTCATCTATTATTCATGAAAAGTTTCAAGTTTCCGTTTCCCCAATTGGAATATCTATTATATCCTGTTAGTAAAGTTCACCAAGTTGAACAATATTATGACGAAGTTCGCAATGATTATTATAGCTGTCACGAACAACTTTATTTTCATTTCCATTATCTATATCACAATTTCTATCTTTTTGTACCATTGGGTTTTAATTAATGTTATTCCTTCGAAATTACTGGTGGACTGTTTGACAAACTTGTACAGTTAAGTGCTTTCTGAAATTGAATGCTTAAAGATGAAATATTACTTTCTCTACTTCCAAATTGGACAATCAAAACTATGTATCAAAGGTGTAAGAAAAATGTGAAGATGTCATATGCAGTAAAAATTGTTTGGTAATAATGTGAATAAAAGGAGACATTAGGTATGCATCAACGATAACACAACCAAACGATTCGAAAATGATAAAAAAAAAAAAAAAAAACATCTATAAATCTATACAATATCATGTTTAATATCGTCAATAATGACGTCCACTAATAACCAAAGATGCCTATCAAAAACCATAAGTTGAAGTAAAAGAGACAAATATATTTAGCTTATTTATTCAACAAATGTATAAAAACATTTTTCAATTTCAACAGAAGATTGTGCCGAAAGAGTTTTCTCAATGCGTTATTTTTACTGCTTATTAACTTGAACATTAAGTGCAGTTAATTTCAATAACTATGCGAATCTAGAGTTGAGACTGCCATAATGCTTTAACTTCCTTTGACTGTGCATACCCTTCCGAGCAACTGATAACACCCCGGTTTTTGCAGAAGTTCGATTCGCTCAGTCTTTAATTTTTTTATGTAGTGTTTTGTATATTATTGTTTGTACTTTCGACTTTTTTCGTTTTTGACATGATTTTATCGGTCTGTCTACATACTTATGTGTTTGATTCTTCCTTTAGTATCTTCCGTATATTTTTTAAAATCAACTCTGTTTTGTTTTCAAATCATTGCACACCACAAATGACATTTCTGTTTGATGTTTCCTGATTATGTTATCCTATTCATTTGTCAAAAGACCTACATGTAACATAATTTTGAAAGGGTTGAAGGATCTGTCAATTTTGAGAATTCCAGGGACCAGAAAATGCTCTAATCATACATCCTCCTTTACAGCTTTAGATACTAGTAAAATAATCTTTCTGGGAGCGGGATGATTTAGAGCTTTACATAACATTTTAACACCTGTCAATTGTTGAAGACTGTAGATTAATCTCTAGTTTTTGGTGGTTATCTATGTCTTTCGGGTTATTTCTCATTGACGTATACCTCACATCCGTTTTTTCATAGGGCTTCAAATTTGAAATCTTAGACATGTTAGAGTCATAGAGATGAGAAATATTTGAAATGATTCCTTTGTAAATAATCATTTTTAAGTAGTAAAAATAACATAAATACCGAACTCCAAGGTAAATTTAAAAAGGAGGACGGCCATAAAAACTGACGAAATCAAACGTTATCAACCAACGGAACAAGCGGAAAGCAAGGAATGTAACACCAAATAACAGTGTAATATAAAAGAGTATTGTGTTTAATCTTGTCATTTTATTTATTTCATTGCCAAATATTTATCTCAATAGAGAACTGGATGTTGTAAACACTCTAAAAGAAAAGCGGAAGATACCAAAGTCAAACTTCCAAGTATAATATGCATCATAATTTAAATTAAACCGGAAATAATCAGTCTCGATTTTTTTCCTATTACTATTTATTGTAGTGTTAAATGTATTTTATAATCAATCTCTTTACCTACAAATAAGGCCTAGGGTTATTATGTATAAAAATGTAGTAATATATAAGAGACCCAAAAAATTTCTCCTGTTTCTGCTTTTGCTGTTTATGTTGTTGTGTATGAACTATAATACTAAGAGGTACATCGTCCAATGTTATAGTGTTAAAAGTAAAAGTTTTTAAGCTAGAATAGAAAACATTTAAAATGTGTACTAAACACTTTTAGCATTACTTGTTATGGTGCTATGTAAATTGTTTTACTCGTATATTAGACGTTGTCGCTGTATCATTGATATTATGTTGGATATCTGATCTTTCTAAAAATTACATCTCGAAAACAATAAACTGCACCCAAGATTTACTAAAAAAATGCACGAATTTGATGACGACACAAAAACACAGCAAATAAAAAGATGTCAAGAACATTAAGTGAATAATAATTAGTGTAAATTATTAACATGTGATCTGCTGATTATCAACTGGCCTTCTATGTTCCAAGATGTTTAGATTGTGGATGTTGTTTTTAAGGTGTTACATCGTCCCATATCGCATACTATAGCATTATAAGTCAAAATATTAAATTAGCATAGAAAATACTTGCATTTGTTTACCTTTCTAAAAATTACATCTCGAACCCAATAAACTGTATCCAAGATTTATTGAAAAAATGAATGAATTTCATGACGACACTAAACACAGCAAATAAAAAGATATCATACCAAATAAAACAAAGAATATTTAGTGACTGATAATGTTGTCTAAGGGTGTTATAAAGTTATATGCATACTGATGTATACAAAAGCCGAGTTCATTACTACAGGTACAGTTGTATCTCGCTAAACTCTTAAGGTAATATCTCTTGTATCATATGCGTAAACACAAAATGGACAATAACAGATAAAACCAGGAAGACAAACCGACAACATCATGCCAATAAAACCAAATAAAAACAGTTTGCACACGTCAATACATTGAAAACGGAAAAAGGAGCAACACGAACCCTGCTTATACTGGGGTTTATTTCCTGTGACTATGCAGGGTAAAAAAGATCATCCTCCATATATGTGTAATCGTCATGTTGTTAATGGTAAGTACACGTTTGGTGATAAGTCTCATTTAGTGATGTCACAATTGAGTAAAAGAAAACGGAATTGCAGGTACGACATTTTGAACATATTCCATAACGGTCAACAACATTAATCACAAATACAAAAAGCCATGATCTGTAAAGAAAAAGTAAACATATTGTTTCTCTTCTTTCAAGAACGATCTCGATTTTTCTCAATCGTGTGATGTTCTCATGGAGTCATGCATCAATTTTTGATTTCCTGTTATCATGTATGATTCGGTATTTTCTATTCGTTTTTTTAAATAAAATATATGTTTGCTTGACAGTGTTGTTCATTAAGTAGAAATTACGATTTTTTCTGACATTCCATGTTTTTACTGATATTATTTTTCATTGAAAGGTTAAAACGTTCATCATGTTAAAATAAATATTCACACCAAAATGTGTAAATATAAATTTCACATTGTATAAAAATAAGAAAATGTGACATGGTTGCCAATGACACAAATATCCACAGACAACAGAAAACGATGTGCCTACTAGTCTTACAATGTAATATAATTTCTCCAAAATGATATATTTCTTGTTAGTTTCATTTGTTAACATATACACTCTATTTTAATACTAATTTTTATTAGAAATTTAATGTCTTTGCTCTACAAAAAGAACAGTTATTTTATTTTACTTATATTCATGCACTAAATACATGTTACCTCAATATAGTCATGGTAACAATGAAAACGCACAATCCGAAAAGAACAACATTTACAATGACTATTTCTCCTACAACTAGAAAACAATATATATAATTATATATATGTTTATATATTTAAATTAATAAAGAAAAATAAAGCCGAAGATGCACTTCAAAAGTTTTACCAATACGTTACATTATGAATTACTAGTGTTATATACATATGCTTTTATACTTGTAAGTTTTACATGCATGTAGCATTATTTATTCGTAAAGATGATTATTTTATGCATATATTTTAGACATGAATTATGTTCAAGAAAGTATATTACACATTTGCTGTAAAAATATACAGATGAGACTTAAGACGCAAATTGTCAATATCGTTAGGGAAGATAGGCAATAGGCACAATAAGAGCTCCAATCTTCTACCTAAAATTTAGAATTGTGTTCATTTGGCCGCTTTCTTCTACAATCATGTTTAAATTTGTTTCACCATGTATAAACTTCCAGACATTATTTCCGTTATAGCGTATAAGACATTGACTTTCTCATAGACGTATAATAGTCTTATTATCGATATATAGAAAATAAATACTGAACACTGTATACTTTTCATTTATAAAGCCAATGTGTCAATAAATAATTACGTGTTTCTTCACTTTTGTTTTGTAAACACAATGTAGGGTTATTTATATCGATTAACTGTGGTGTCCCTTATTTTATGGATTATTCATATTTCATACCAAACGTATCATTCTTTTCTCCAGGTCTTTGTACACGAGAAGTATTTGTAGAAATAGGTCCCAAAGATCTGTCGAAAGTAGACTCTGTTGAGCCTTTGGAACATTGGCTACCATGATTCACAAATACCGGCTTGCTTGTATTAACTACAAACGAAACAAAAAGAAAACCAACAATAATAATAAGCTTAATGTAAAAATACTGTACGTTTAAAAATTCGTTATGTCGATTAATATAAAATACGGCAATGTGGTTTGAATGCAAATGATGCAACTACCCACCAAAAGACTTCTGAGTGACATGCAAAGAACTTACCTACTGTGGTAAGTTCAGTAATATTCGAGCAACTCTCTTGCAGTCAATTCAGTACTGTTTAGTATCTGTTTACACAATTTAGTAAGGTGTTGATGGGTACAGATAAATGACAAGTACTGAACAGTCTAAATAGATTTTAATTGACAGCAGTGAATAAGTCTAAAAATTGATTGAAATACTGAAACTGACTTAATAATTTATGGTTCAGTCTTTTAAGAGCTGGTAAGATCAAAATGACCGTACAGATCAAAATTGATTACTAATGTCGGTTTAGAGATATGATATTTACAACAGTTCAAAGGCTTCCAAATGTTCCTGAAAGGAAACGTACAATCATGTTGAGGCTGACAAGGGTAGGGGATCTATTAGTACCAGACCTTCCACCATCACTGGCTATTTCGATGTGAAGAACTACTGGGAGAAATGAGTAACATGTCTAGTGACGAGACAAAATGATGTCAACTAGTTTGATTGAAAGAGCCACCTTGTGTCAAACTAGTAATGAAAAGATCCTAAACCTATATTATGTGTATTACAGCGATCGTTCTGCAAATTGAATAATGTTTGCCTGATACGTAACCACATAGAAATAAGAAATTTAATATATTTTCTTCATTGTTAACGTTTTGTTTTGTTTGTTTTTATGTTTATTTAAAATGTATACATTCTCATAACTCTATTTTGAACTATGTTGTCAGATGAAGTTGTATATACTTTGTTCATTTGTGATTTTTCCTTTCATTATAGTAGCTTTTTTAACGTGAATAGGCTAACGGGTGTGGCATTTACATATCACATTCCTGTAGGAGGAGTCTTGTGTATCGATAATGTAAACACCTCATGTTTGCGATATACAATCTTTTCCGCAAGATTATTGTTTTCTGTTTGGTATTAAATTAATTTTTAAGATCCATGTTACATCTGGTGATCAATTTATTTTGCAATCGCCAATGGCAGTCAGTAGAGTTTAAGAACATCAGTTGTTCGACCTGTTAGTCAAATGCGTTTTGTTAAAATATACTTTTCACTTTTTGGTCTTTTGGAAAATGTTGTTTGTGCTGTATTTAGACCCCTCTCCCAAAGAAATTTGTTTTACATGCACACGTATAAAAATTGCGGTTTTTACCCAACGCAATCATAGGTTTGAACGTCGTTTTCAATTTAGACTTGTTGATAATGTAAACATTGATATAGTTCTAATGAATCACAGTATATATGCATGGTTTGAAAAAAAAACTTGGTAAAATATAAGAGTGAAGCAGTAAGTACATTTGCGTTTATAATAATCAAAGTAAAGCTCTATATTGCAAACTAAAGTGTTTGTTTCACTCAACTTATTTCACTCACTCGACAGTCAATACTGATCCATTTTGTGGTTCTGGGTCCGGATCGGTTTTCTGATTTGGCGGCCAGTTCAGAGGTCCCTCCGGACTCTGAGTCCCAAGAGGAGTTGGACGATTAATGGCACGTATGTAAATATTGTACATGCGAGGATTACTCATATAATCAAATCTACTGTAACAGATGTGGTTGAACATTACATGAAAATATAGAATTATTTTTCTTGGGTTTCAGAATCAGAAATTGCTTTATAGAGTAACATAAATATCATCTATTGAAGATTTCAGATATTGTGGCTTCATTATTATTCGTTGGATACCAATTTTCGTGAAATGAAAAGTATTTTTCATTGTATTTACAGTAAAATTGGTTGATTAGTGTAACACATTCCGTCTGTTTTGTTGATTTATACTGCATTTTCTACCATTTCTAACAGACATGGAAAACATTGTTTTGTTAAAACACACAGAAAAATAATTATTATGATAAAGACATGTTTATTCTAATTGGATTCAATGTGACATCAATAACAATAAAATTTATAGACTTACCTGAGTTGTGTTCATCATTGCATAAAACAGACAGGTGTTCTGAACAAGGTATAAACTGGTAAGTTAGTGACCGAAAAATATCGTTCCTTTGGATCGCAACACACTGTTCATTTTCTTTGTCTAAACGTGAGAAACGCATAAAAACATCAGATACAACCACAAAACTTACTTTATATTGACTACCCAAAACTTACTAATGATTATGAATTCGTTCTAAGACAAGCAAAGGTCCAAACCAACTAGGCCTCTGGCGAAACAGGATCAGATGGACCTTTGGTTTTAATTTAGTCACATTGAGTCAAGGAACTGCAAATACTATGACACATAAAAGAGAGACCAAAGATACCAAAGGGAGTTCAAATTCATTAGTCGAAAACAACCTGACAATGCCATGGCAAAAAAAAAAAAATATATAAATAAGCACGACTAAAAGACAAAAAAAAAAAGAAAAAAAAAACAGTATACAAAACACAACATAGAAAACCAAACACTGAATAACACGAACTCCACTAAAAACCGGTGGTGATCTAATGTGCTCTGGAAGGGTAAGCAGATCATGTCCCTCATGTGGCACAGATACATGATTATAAAGTACTCAACATTTGAACAAAGTATAATTCTGTGAACAATTCTGGAAAATACATTGTGATAAGGGTGTTACCATTTGATTTTTATGGGGGCTAGGATGAAATTTCAAAAAAATGCAGGACAGGAGTTTTGAGTAAAAAAAAGGCAGGATGAGCAACTTTACAAAAAAAAAAAAAAAGGCAGGATGACAATTTATGTTAAAAAAAGTCAGGATAAACTAATAAAAAAGGCAGGACCGAATAGAGTGAAAAATAAAAAAGGCAGGAGAGAGATTACAACTAAAAATAAATGCAGGACAATTTTTTTCATCCTAGCCTCCCCTAGAAATCAAATGGTAGCTCCCTAAGAGATATAAATTCCAGAGGTGGAACCAGAAGAATTTAAACTTGGAGTCCAAAGAGAAACAAATTGTGTTGGTGAGATAATTTCATATTATTTTCCTTTAAAACAGATATGTTTATGATTCATTACACAAGTACATTTGCCACGCATGCTATAATAGTATGAGAAAAAGACAAAATAACTGCTGAATAGAGGTTGGCTGTATCATATTTCTGGTCAGAAACACATTTCTCAATACCATGTAACTCTTTTACTGCAGCATTCCTCCCAATATAAAATAAGGGGATGTGGAATTGTTGCCTATGAGAGAGCTAATAAATAAAGTAAATTCAGTGGATTTAAGCAACTGCAGGTCACCTGACTTCAAAAATGAACAAAAAAGGAATACTGTATAGTCAGCTATAAAACGCCCGACATGACAAAATGTGAAAAAAACCCAAACAACGGCCTCTTTATGACAAAGAATAAACGAAAATCAAATATGACAAACAGTAGCAATTGAATTACAGGCCCATGGCATGGGACAAGCACGGAATGCCTTTAACAATGTCCTATTCTTTTCCCGGAATATTCAAATTTATTCAATACAACCAAGCTGAAAATGCAATTATTTATTTGTCCTAGAAATTAAACCCTCAATAATTTCTAAAACAGTTCTGTATTGTTTTCTTTATATTTGTGTTTTCTTCGGTTTCTTAAAACTGAAAAGTATCATACGAGTTACTGCCAAACCAACCGTGTGACATGTGTGATAGGGTTGTGCCAAGTCAGGAACGTCATAAATTATTGTTCTTATTTAACGTGTTATCTTAATGTGAATGTTGTGCTGATGAAAGGTGTAGGAAGTCACTATTAAATTTATTCAAAACACTTACTCGGGACAATTTGTCTAGATCTTTTGTTAAAGACTGTATGTTTGCTTCTATGTAACATCTTATTCACATCAAAGGTCATGATTCTGACTTATAATGAAAAAAACATTTTCTCCTTGACAGAATGTGCCTTTATGACAATAAAGATTGTTGACAAGTGTTTTTCAAGTGTACGAAATAAACAAACAAAGCATACAACATGTACAATATTCAAGACATTAAATCAAAATATACTTCTACGGTTTAGATAGCGATAACAGATTTATCATCGTCAACTGATTAAATTGGAAATCAAAACATTCTTAAAAAAGCTAACTTTCATCCCATTTCAACCATTTAAGTTCATGCAAGTAGTATCTACTACCTCTTTTACTTAGCTTGGCATAAACACCACAAAAGTAGACATATTCAAGCAAACTAACATTTAAGACACGAAAACAAAGTTACAATGCCATTCCTAATTTTAAGAAAAACAGCTGTCACTATCCTCATAACTTAAAATTTTTAACTGTAATCACAGGCATAATAAATTAACCGCACAATATGAGATATATTTAGAAAAAAAAAAATCTAAAAAAGTTATTTAACAGTTTTTATTATGCAAACGTATATCTTTTATATTAGTGAATAGAATCTCCATTTTATAACAAATTAAACAATTTTGATAACCACTTTCTAATACTTCATAATCAATTCGATTTATTCCTGTATGGATTTGATTGAATGTTACATGTGCATAAATTTAGGGCATTGGATTTGCGCCAATTAAAAATAGACAGCATTTTATTTGCGCAACAGAAGGTCAAATTTGAGTTGTCTCCCAAAAATAAGTACATGTTTTGTGTCAATTTCACGTAACACGAATGACGATTAAAGTACTGCATTAGCAGATCTAATATTTAGGACATGATTGAAGACCAAGCATATGTTATGAGCGGTGTAAGTACTGTCTTACTTTGGGTAATCCGATGAAGAACGTCTGTCGTAAAACTGTTACTTATTAAGAAGACGTATACACATGGCAATTGTTGTCACATTATGTAAATAAACTTCTGATGGACTCTACAATGTTCAGATAAATTCCGAACTATTGTTAGCCATTATACGTTTTGGATGTTTTCATTTTTATTATGGAAAAACTAAGATGAAATAATTTAATCATACGTTTTTACATAACCGTCAAAATATGTAATAGCATTCATTTTACCAAAATCTGTAACATATATAAAAATATGGAGATATGGTTGATTGCCAATAAGACAACTATCTACCAAAGTTCAAATGAAGTGGATGTACGCAATTATAGGCAGCCGTACGACCTTAAACAATGTGAAAAACCCACACCATATAGTCGGCTATACAAGACTCGACATGAAAAATGTAAAACGAAAAAACTAACGGTCTAATAATTTAGAAAACAATTTACGAAAAACAAATATGACAGACATGATCAAAGACAACCACGACAACCACTGAACTACAGGCTCTTGACTTGTGACAGGCACATAAGGAATGTGGCTGGGTTAAACTTGGACAGTGGTGTAACAGCACGACATAGGAACAAACTGTAAAAATCAGTTACATTGGGTTAACTCAAAAGATCGGTACGAGAAACGCAAAAAAACTAACATAAAAACAATATGCACAAGGCACCGAGTACTAGCAGCTACTTGAAACTAGTTTAAAACCAATAATGACTAAAAAATAAGTCATATTTTGCCAGACTAAAGTTTCTACTAATAGACATT